>RDPX01000134.1:1226231-1245770 GCA_003991215.1 Morbakka virulenta | reverse complement strand
TTCTAATTGCTATTTGACGAAGTTCATCTATTTTTGATGAAAGACTATTTATATTCAGATGGAGGAAATGCAAACCTTTTTTATTAAAGTTTTCCCATATATTTTGGTCCATTAAATGCTCCTTAGTATTGGTGTATGATGTATATAACTTTTCTGTGGGTGATTGTGTAAATGAGAAGTCAGCATATGGCAATTGTAACAGGTGGTTTTCTCTTGATTTACATTTACAGGATACACAAATATATTTCATTTCATTCTTAGGATTCTTGGAGAATTTCTCATAAACTGCATCTGAGATTTTATCACATCTTTTGTGCACCCAGAAATGACATTGGGTGCAGGGTAGCCCTTTTCTTACTGATTTATTGCACAGGTAACATGGAAAATAGGAAGGGCCAGGGTGGGGATGAATATTACCTGAAAGTAGTAACAGGAAATTGGAAAATGATCTGTTGTTTTTGCATTTCAAGTTTAATAAGACACTCTCTGATAGGTGTTTTTTTAAACATTCAGCTCTGACCTCTTCAATTATTGAGAGGCATTCACATGTAAACAATTCTTTGTTCTGGTAATATTTAAGGTTGTAAAGGGGCTTGGTTTTCTCATATTTCCTGTCATTGTAAGTGGCAATGACAAGAAAGGACAGCATCAGCCGTAACACAAAGCAACTTGACCTGTACTTTTGATTTTGTACCCTTAGCCTTCTCTTTAGGAACTGACTCCGTAAACTACGCCTTAGCTTGTATTGAGAGATGACCTCTTTGGATGACCAGTGATTAAGATTAAAAATGCTAACTGAAATAAAGAACGGAAAAAGGTTGTTAGTAATATATAAAAATATCCCTGCTAAACTAAAACTAATAGCGGAGTCCCTCATCCTCCCAAATTTAATTTCTGTGTCCCTATTTCCTAATTCAATATTAAAAATTTTCATTAAAAGGTAAAAAAGTAAAAGAAATTGAAAAAGTTTAATACCTAAAAAGAAATTGAAAATTGTGCATAGAGATGTTGCATGTATTATTGTATGCTTTTGTGGATGTGTGCATATGTGTGTGGATTCAACTGCTTTTTTATTTGTGAGCTGTGCTTTTTGTGAACAAGTTTGTGTTTTTTTGACTGGACTTGTAATTGGTTTTATGAGTGAGGTTTTCTGTAGACATGGCTTTGTGGATTTGATTTTTTGCAGAGATGCCTTTGTGGTTGTAGTTGTAAATGTAGGTGTTGTGGATACGAGATTTGGTGTAGATGATTTTGCGGGTGTTTCTTCAGGCAGTGTTAAATTTGTATTTGTGACTGCACATGGAGGAGGCTTTGTCGGAATGGGTATTGGAGGTGATGGGTTAGTAAGTATGTTTACTTGTTGAGTTGAATTTGTGCATGTGGTTGCTTGTTTATGTGGTTTTGTTGAGGAGACTAAACGCTGAGGTGGTTTTGTATATAGAGGGTATGATTTTTTGGCTGAGCTTGGAACTGGTTTTGTGAGTGAGATTTTATGTAGAGATGGCTTTGTGGATCTGATCTTTTGCAGAGATGGCTTTGTGGCTGTAGTTGTATATGTAGGCTTTGTAGATATGAGCTTTGGTGGAGATGGTTCTGTGGGTGTTAGTTCTGGTGGAGGTAAATTTGTAGTTTTGACTGCATGTGGATAAGGCTTTCTGGGAATGGGCATTGGTTTAGTAGATTTGCTTACTTGTGGAGTTGAATTTGTGCATATGATTGCTTGTGTGTGTGATTTTGTTGAGGAGGCTGAATTCTGTGGTGGTTTTTGTTTTTTAGGTGTCTTGGTGGCTGTATGTGTGATTTATTCCCTAACTGTGTTTGCACGAGGGGATGAGGTAAATGTGTAAGTGACAGTCGTTGTTGTGGTATGTTTGAATGATGAGATGGTGCATGTAAGCACCATTAAGCGTGTACCATATCAAATGCTGAACAAAATATAAACCCCACATTCACATAAGAATATGGTCCGATTTTTATGAGATATGGATGATGGTTCTAATCTTACCTTCGTTACTTCAGATCCTTTTAATCGTTGATGGTTACTCTAGATTTTTAAATACATTTTATTCAACTATTACCAATGTTCACATTTGCAAGCTGGGGATCAGGCTGCACTCATCGGATCATATAACAGAAGACCTAGAATGCGCGGTATGTTGTTTTGCCAGAGATAATGCAGCCAACTTATGAAGAGGCAAGATGGCTTATAGAAGTTGGAAAAGTACTGCAGAATCGTAATTGTAAACACCTAAAAGAGACAGGTTCAAGCCATAAGGAATAATGGAATTCTAAAAACAAGGCAAGAAAGTACTTTTAGTAGCAGCTTGAAAAATTGATTTGGGCAAGCCACGTGTGTATCGTGTAGTGTCTGTCTTCAACTAGTCGTTCTTTTGTCGATTTTCCAAAGACTACACACGCAGATACACACGCATATATATATATATATATATATATATATATATATATACATATATACTTTAATATGTTTCTCCTTCCCAAAACAAAACACACTTGCTTATGTCAAGTTTATAGAAGTGTTTGGCATTCCGAGGCCATGTATAAAGTCTTCAAGGGTGGGTATGGAGTGACGTTTACGTGACATTGCCATGTTGGCTTAACGCTTGTCCGTAAACATCTTGATTTCGACTGCATTATTTCTTTTTGGAAACACAATGATCGGGGAAATTTAAGGTGTTGATTGATCAGTGACATTGTCAATAATTTCAGCTTGTTTTAATCTTGTCTAGTTTAAAGTCCACTTTTTGTCGTAGATGAAACGTTGCACATCTTACTTTTTGCGGGACTAATTTAACAGAATAACTCATATGCAGTTTGACCTGTTTACTTTGAAGTTTTTCTGTTCCTTGAAAAACTCTTTCAGTGGTCAATACGTTTGTGTAAGCGTGATGGCACTTTTACACTTTCTCAGGCCATTGCAGGGTAAGATAACTTGACCAATCCACCAATGAAGTTAAGAGATGTCGTTATCAAAAACGTATACTTCATTGAATGCAAACGTCTTGTTTGACACAACGAGACAAGAAAATGTATCTCGGGAAATACGATTTATGGTTTCCAGACAAGATTTCCAAGGTAACAAACAAATAGTAATTTTCCGAATTCGATGATGTTCAAAATATTTTTAACCGAATAAACGCTTCATAATTTAGGGCGTTGGTGTCACAACCTCTATCAATTAAAGAGGGTTGAGCTTTCGTGAAACTTTAAAACTTGTCTTGAACATTGTTTTACTCTAGTTACAGGTGAAGGAAAATTGGTCTACAGGTTTGAAAAGGGGAAATACAGGTTCCCATTTTCAAAGGTAGTGTACTGGGCGATTTTGTGCCCCTGGAGGGCACTTTTGTGATACTGGGTGAAATGCAGGTTGAAATTTGCACCTGGAGCGACATACCAGAGCGAAATGGCTCAATCTTACCAAAGAATTGACAAGATTGATTTTTGAGCAAATATGTCAATCAATGTCGCCAGGTTTTGCCACAATTAAAACCAGGCTTACTAACAGCTTTTCTTGTCGGTTGTCTTCTTCATTTTCACCTCTAAATCAACGATTTTTTACCACGTATTTGACTTTCTTGCACTTGAGGGTTTTCGTCCTTTTGCTCACTTGTTGCAATTTGTTGAAATAAGTTTTCATTTGATTTTGAGATACAGTGAGTTAAAGTGTCCTTTTATATAATTCTATTAATTTGCAGATCGGAGTAGAGGAGACAGAAGTCAGTAGAGATGAAAGGAAAACACAAAATACACCATTGACAGCAAGACATACGAATCGCTTTATTAAGTTCCTCCCTCTCTAATCTTGGTTAACTGAGAATCAGTGCTCAAGCATATGAGATCGACCTGTCATCCGGACTAGGGCACAAAACTCAAAAGGTTCGAACAAGAGGAGGAAAGGTCCTTACTTGATCTTAGCCACAAGGCTGAGTAGTCTACATCGGAGATCCTTAACGCTCATTACAAAAACTAGTTCTTCTTAGAAAATAAAGTTCTTTTCAACTCATCTTAATTTCAATTAATTCTTAACAATCGTTTAAAGTTTCAGTGAGAGAGCATTGGTTTTTTTTCATTTTTATTCAGTGTTCTGTTATTTAGCGCTCAGCAATTGACAATTTTTTATTAATGATAAAATACTTTCCACCAAGTTTTATTTGTTAGTGTAATTTAACCCTTTTGACTGCTTAAGTAGAAAACAGTTTTCCAGCAGTGGGATTGTACATTTCTTTTATGAGTAACAAGGAAAGATGTAAGTAATACAGCGATTAGTTTCTATTTAGTTTATTCTTTAAATTAACTTTGAACAGATCCATTGGATATACTTTTGTGCATTGAAATTCATCCTTGAATGACACGAGTTAGGTAATAAATCTGAGTGATCTAAACCTACGTTAACAAGACCACACTAATGTATGACCTGGTATTTGAAAGGTTGCCGACAGCATTTTTTCCGTCCGAAATCTTGGCACTCTTCTTATCTAGATGCATGTACAAAAACTCAATAAATATTATTTTAATATATTTTATCACTGTTGCAAGGCAACTGGTACCACTCAATAAGTAATAGAAAAAGATTCAAAAGTTTTTTATCACAGCAGCCACAATTAAGGGGATTTTATTTTGTTCTTGTAGTTGGTGGTTGATGTGTTTTGTTGTTGATTGATCAATACATTTGCCCTGCATTATTTGTATTGTGCAGGGACTTTTTGGTTTACTCGATTCAAGTTGCTGTGGGAGCTCCCGTGTAATTGTTGTAGTCTAGTACAAACTCACAAAGATTGCATGTTGCTAGATGTGTGGACCGGGTTTTTGGTTGTAGAACTAGGACCAAGTACAATCATTGTTTATGGTTATCTTTCAAACTTCATCCTATCTTGGCTCTTGAAATCAATTCAGCTGGGAAGGGAGACAAAGTGGTAAGAGAATGGTGGCGTTTGACGGCGAAGGTGGCATGCTTGCATGGTTGAAAATGACTAAATTGATGGCCTGATCGATGGACATTACTGATTTAGCGAGTTGTATTCTATTATACCTTGAAGCTGATGCATTTGCCCTACATTTCAAGGTAAATAAGTTGAGAAGGTGCATGCGAAGAAAATACAGAATTTACTGAAGTAGACTTTTTCACAGGACGCGTTTGAGCCATGTGGAGGCCTTAGTAGAATACAGTAGACAAGTGAACAAGTATATGCTTTCACAAAGGAGCTAAAACTGCCGGCAAAACTAGGGAACTAGAATGAAGAGGGCTTTGTTGTTGGTGGGATTGAAAATGGCATTTGTTACCAGCTTTTTTTATCTGACCTCCATACAAATCCAGTGGGATTTACTATGAGAGCTAGAATGCTGACCTTAAAGGACAAATATTTCTGTTTCATGTTTGAATCATCTAATGATTGGCAGCCACTTTTCATTTCACTGAATTCAATAGCACTCAAGATGGTCTCTGTATCCTTTACACAATACATTCATCCATATTCAATTCTAATTGTTATCATTCTGTACTGATAAGCTATTTTGTTTAATTATCACATCCATACTACATTAATAACTGTCTGGCGTATTTCTGCTTACTGTAGGGTGCTTACTAAAAGGGGGAAAGATGAATAATTGTGAGATTTCTTCGATGCCGCATCCTTTAGTAATTTTGCTATTCAGGAATGTAGCAGGATAAAGAAGATGTAACAGATAAGCAAAATTACAAGTCAAACATTTTGTAAAAGTTCGTATATTTTTTGATAATACAAGTTCAGTATTTGGGTTTACTATTCAAATGATTATAGGCTCGGAGAACTTCTGACACCCCGTCCAATACTCCCGCCAAATTAGTTAACAGGTAATCATGAAATTAAACAAGAATTTCAATTTTGATAGCATTAGCCCCTCTTGGTAATTTATACATAAGGGCTTTTGCCCTGGTTCGAAAGTTCCCTTTGCAATTTGCGAATAAGGTCAACCAAGTCAGTAGAAAAAAGACTCCATAGGCATTTTTTGGTCATGACAAAAAATAAAGTAATGCTACTGTAAATATACTCAAGATTAATTGTTTAATATCACAGGATTGCTACCAACATTTTTTAAAACAACTTGTTTTGAATATTTCAGTAAATCATTCACGAATAAGATATCTTCCTCCAACTTTACCAAGCTCGACTAGATGCCAAGCTCTGGCAACCCAAAAAAGGTTTTCAATCCTTACAAGCCAACCAATACATAACTAAGTAAAATCACTGAGGATATGAAAACAGTAAATTCTGTCTGCCCTCATTATCAGGTCAATTTCTAGAATAAAATTGAACTGATGTCCTTATTTACGTACATATCTGCTAGCAACTATTAAATTGGTTGTGAAAGCAAACAGTCATCTCCCGATTCGAAGCGAACCATCAGAGGTTTGAAATAGAAAATAAAAGCCCAGAATAAATGTTTCTCCTCAGTATTTCAGGCCAATTGCTTTACAATACATTTTCTTGAATTCTTATGACTCTTTTATAGGCAAAGAATTTTTCAGTTTTGAAGGTAAACGGTTTAATTGGATTTTTTTAAAGAACAGTTTACTTTAAAGGTATTAGGAACGTTTGAACACACAATACAAGTTGCTTGTGCATACCAAGAAAAACCAAAAGCCTATGGTTGTACCATTGCTTGATTTTAGGAATGCCTTTGTTGAAGTTGATTATCGAGTTACTGTAAGCACTCTTGAGTACCATTATATACCCCAACATAAATCAGGCATTGTTGTTGACATCTAAGATGAATTCACACCATCACTTGCAATTGAGGGTTATATAAATCAAGCTATAAAATTTGGAAAAGGTATTTTACAGAGTAATTGTCTTAGCCCTCGGATTTTCAAAATGATCTTTAACACGTACATCATGCAAAAAAGTGACGAAATAAAAAAATAGATTTGCTGATGACGTCAAAGCATTTAACATCAAATGAGTACAAAAATAATGTGGTTTCAAATATGTTTCAAGTTTATTAAACATGATAATTAAAATGGATAAATATATTTAATTTGGAATTTGCGAAAAGGTGTCTAAATCAATACAACAACTAAAACCTGAATTCTACGCCACACATCATCAGGCAATTTGAACAATGAGCAAATTTTGACTACCTTAGAAGATGGTTCGATTTTGAGATGGACAATCAGTAACATGACGATGAATCATTACAAATCACAAAAAAGTCATGAAAAAGCTCAATAGTTTACCTCTTCATCCAAAAGATGAGGCACAGCTCTATTTTTAATATTTAACGAGAAATTTGTCATGGCATTTAACAATAACTGACATTGATCAAACTTGCATTTTCAACAAATTAGTCGCTCCTGGTCATTACTATCTTCGAAGATGGATAGAAATACCTGTATCAGGAACATTATTCATCATCATGTTCATTTTTTATTTCTTGTAGTTAGGACATGAATCACATGGTAAATGGGTTCAGTCATAAGAAAAAGCTGTATGACACCTTTAATAGTACAAATGGGGTTCTAACATCAACCAGAAATGATATCACCAATAAGTTAAAAAAACCTCTAAATGCAAGGACTAATGAGTTGCCATTATTGGGACACGAGTTTAGCTAGTACAATAACTGTTTGGACCTCATTACAAAAGAGTACAATACACGTCCAGAATGGGTAATATATTTAGATGGTATCAATCAGAATATAAGACATGTCCGCTTTTCCACCGCAACTAAACCCTGGACCAAGTACTTCCAAATTGCAAGAGTTTTCTTAACCACGAGAAATACAAATGATTTCTTCCTAAATATCAATGCGGGTGTGGTGTCTACATTCTGCAAGAAATAACGTGCATCTATTAACATTCCTATCGCCATGGGTTGTCCTTGTTCAACAGAAAAACGTCACCATTTTATAACTTATCCACAGATATGAAACAAATATGAAAGAAACCAGCATAAGAAAAGTAGACAAAGACAGGTTATTTAAGTCAAACTTTCTAGTAAAATATAATGACGTTTGTTATGTTAATGTCCCCATGGGTATTTTCAGACTCATAGAGGAAGACAGTAAAAAGCATATTTTGCTGCAGAAGTAAAAATTGGACGTTTATCAAATGTTTTAGCTCTTGATGATATTGTTCAAGGGCACTACCGATCACTTCACTTTAGGGTACTTAACTGTGTGACTATGCAACTAATGCCCAATACTGGAGATTTGGCTGGATTGATTATGTGTTAGATGTTATTATACTTTAAATTGCTATGTATAAAAGTTTCCATTATTATCTTGTTTTGTTATTTTTATTGTTTTCATTGTTATTATTCCTGTTGTAATATTCTAGATTTTTTAGGTTTTTATTTAAAAAGTTGATATTATTGTTGTTAATTGTAATAATTTTCAATGGATCACTTTCACAATGATGTATCCGATGTTTGAAAGTGAGGTCAAAAAACGAGATAGGTGCTGTTTCAGCCCTTGCAACCCCACTACTATAAATTAAAAACCCACCAGTAAATTGCCATTTCACTGTCAACACAATTTTTATTTGATTAAATCAATAACATAAATAGAAGAGCTCAGCCCATTACTACCTAAAGAAAAGGAGTTTAGAAGGAAAAGCTTTCTGTCAAAGTCAATTCTGAAGAACTACAAGAAAAATACATCCGGTGGAAAGGCAGACTTGTTTCTTTCCTACGCAGTATTTTGCTGTGAAAGGAACAAACTCGACAACAGTGAACCAGTTGGTCCTTTATCTCTTTACTGTGATGAGAAAGAATATACATACGAAGCTGTTCTTAAACAGTATCAGCATCATGCCTTGTCATCTGGTTTATGTTGAACTTCACCTTTTAGTTTTCTTCAACTGTATGAGTATCTTGCAATGCAAACATCAAAGTTCAAACATATTCGTTTGAAGAGTACGGCTTACAAAAACTGAAGGTCTTTCAGTTTTCTTAAGAAAAATTTATAAAAAGGTTGAAGTAAGAAGGGGAAATAAGTTTACTTATCTTGGATTTCGAGTCAAAACGTATATGAAAAAGATTTCAAATTATTCTGATGATATTTGTTCTGCTGTTTTCGTATGCCCTGCTTGTCTGGTCTTGGTGGTTGTGGCAACTACAATCATGCTGGTGGTGTTTCTTTTCGCTCTTGAAGACGCCGACAGACATGGTCTACAAGAAAAGGCAACTTTTCTATCTGGTACCTGGAAATTATCTTCATGGGATGTTCCTATTGCTGCTGCTCTGAATACATTCAATACCGAAAACTATCGAATACAATTTCTGAATAAATGACCAAATAGTGATTCAATAAATAAAATTTTGAAAAGGTAATGATGAGACTAATTTGGCAATGTATAAGTCTCTTGATACTTGTTCTCCTGATGATAGCAATGTTGACAATCGTGGTTTATAAGCCTTGAACTCAAAGTTTTCTCAACGTATTGAGAACAGTAGTTTTTTGGTTTTCATGAAACTCCATTTCCCTTTGAAGAACCAATGTCAAATGTTTCCAATTTTACTTTAACAAAATCACACAACTTCAAATTACTTTCTTTGCCTGGATCAACTCCTTTTAATGATATTTATGATATTTCAAGTAACGCTTTGAAAGAAATTATGGACATTTATTTAACTATTTCCTGAAAAAATATATAACTTTAAAACTAGGTCAAGCTTCAGATTTAAACTATACAGATTAAACTATCTTCGAATCAATGTTTTACAAAACATTTTCTTCGAGTTCAAAAAACCTTTGGATGCAATATAAAGGCCAAGTAGGAAATGTTTTGTCGTATGAAAAAGGTATTAATATTGAAGTAACTGAATTTGTCCTAAAATTATCATCTTGTTCTCCATATCTTGGTGATTTTTTGGATCTCATTGTCATTCATAAGAATGAGGCATGGGGTCTGCAAATAAAATGTTCCTATTTCAAGGATTACTTTTCCCTCCAAGAAGCCATTACAGATACCATGTTTTTTAACAGCGGATTATGGTGAGATTAAACTCGAACGCCAGCATCCATATCATTTTCAATTACAAGGACAACTGTTTTGTACAAATTTACAAAGATTTCATCATAAAACTTTCTGATTATCAAACATTGATGTTGGGCTATGTTTTTACCAAGACTTTAATATTTTCACTTTTGGGCTGTCCTTCTAGAATTTTTCACCAATCGTGTAATGTGTGGACTGCAATTGTATATACATGGTGTTTTTGCAAATTTTATGTGAGAAAAGTATTTAAACTCATAATAAAGAGTATACTATTTAAAAAATTAAAAAATTAACTGTTCATAGCTTCTTTTAAACTTGACAATTGCTGTGGTATTCTTACTAGACAGTTCACATGATCATATACATAAGTATTTAAACATACAATTTCTGAAAGAAACTTAGATTTTTAATTTGAAAGACATGTTTTTAATTGGCAATCTTCTCTTATAATGTGTTGTATCAAGATGCAAATATCTAAAAATACACACACACCAAATATATATATATATATATAATTAAATTAAAGAGAAAGGAAGCTTCCTTTGAGGGTTATCTTCTTGTATTAAAGATTTCCAAACCAAAATTTTGACCCCAAAATAGCACTAATATGTTTGAGTTTGAGACTTGATAGATGATGGAATTACAGTGTAAATTTCTTTACAGCCAATAATTACTCTTGTAGTTTTAAATTGTGTAGACATGTTTTCACGAACTTTCACTCTACCCTTTTAATTAGGCTACATCAACGTAGTTTTTTATTCTTTTGCGGGAATCACAAAAAAATACCGACCACTCTCTGTACCATTAATATTAGTTGTAACACCCAAATATTACAATTGTCTACCTAGAGACTTGTTTTTGGCCTTTTTATTCTCTTTCATCTCTTTTTATGGATGACCTTAAACTCGTCGGGAAAGAGAAGATCAAATTGATTCTCTTGTCAACAAGGTTTATGCTTTTAGCTTTTAACCAAGGTATTGGAATAGCGTATGGTTTGAAAAAACGCGGGGTCGTGATTTTCAAAGAGAAAGTTTTGAAAATTCGATGGAACTCAACTTCGAAAAGAGGAGATAATGAAAGGGGTAAATAAAGGTTATAATTATCTTAGAATAATAGCATTGGGTAAGATTTAGGAAAGTGAAATGAAATGTTTCTTCTGGACTGCATGAAATATAAACAACTAATCAGTCTTAAGGAAATTTTACAACGTACGTTGCATTTAAGTTTTGTTTTTTCATAAAGTTTTGATATTTTTGTTTTTCGTAACAAATTCTATACTGGTTATTTCCAGGAGAATAGGGAAAAATTGTGACATTTGAGAACATAGATCACGATGTACTTGTTTGTAAAGGGATTGTTGTACTATAGCCCCTGCTTTAATTGAACCTCCAAGGAAAACAAATTTTTTGGAATTAAAGAAATTTCATCTAGTCCGAAGTGTTCTTTAACTAGAATTTTATAAATTTCAAAGTGAAAGTTTGAGTTAATGTCACAATTTTATGTGCTTAGAGAGCAAGAAGAACAGAATATAATCAAATGGCAAGATTATAAGTGAGCTGTAAAATGTAACTTTTTAAAATGTTATCTTAAGAAAAAACCCCAGAAGTAGTACACTTAAAAGTCCTTGAAATTTTCATCATCAGTTGCTCAAAGTCTAACTGCACGTACGAAAGTAATTATCGATCGTTGTTGACTGTAACCATTCATTGATTTCAATTTAAATGATGGTACAGTTGATTTCTCTCGGATGTTGCTGTATTTATTTTCCATTTTTTATTGAAAGTAAGTAGTTTTATTGCCTCTATTCTTTTCAGCAGCTCATTGGGTTTTGGATGATCTGGCCCTGGATGATGGCACTCATCTTTGACAATCTCATCTTTGTCATTCTATTTAACCAATGTATCCTTAAAGAGCTCCTCGTCTGACATAGCGTGCTCAGTGTTAACTAGTTCTTCATTTCGTGTAATAATGCTATTTGAAGTCGTCCAACAGAAAATATATCAGTTGTGTATTATTTGATAAGAGACACAACTGGTCATTGAGAACTTAATATGGATCATTGTCGTCCCCCAAAAGAGCTTCTAGTCTGTCTTCTGAAATGGGAGCTTTTGCAAAACAATTTACGATGATTTGCTGAGGAATGCTCTCCGACATCGTGTCCAGCCTTTTCATAGCAACCAATGTGGAAAATGTAGCAGTCGGTTTCTTATTGTCAATCGCTTTGATTAACGCTTTGATTATGAACGGCGATACTCTATACCTGGCCTTAAAGGAAGTTACAACACTCAGACTCATCGAGTGCAATTTTGAGCTCGTATTTGGTTGCAAAAATGTGAGATTTACTGACTTCAGATCCTTACTAGGAGATCCTGTTGGGCCATTGCCCACCAACAAAACAATCTTCTGGTCTTGAGATGCAAACCTTTTATCGATTTCTTGAACCCACTCTTCATATAAAATAGAATCCATTCTGTCTTTTTCTGATTTCTATAACGTCAGAGTAAGTGTTCTTAGCCAGTGAGATAGCGTGGCTTTTTAGACTTTCGGATCATGAATATCCTGAGCTTTTCGCTCAAGGCATTCACAGTTGCTAAGCCAGTGAGGCGGACTTTACTTTGTTTTCTATCTACACAACTTTCATTTTTAATATGGAGAGATTAATCTGGGTGAGATTGGTAAGATAGATGAAATTCGTCTGCATTGTAAAGATGATCAAGTTTATACCTGACGAGAATGCTTGGTAGAAGTATCTTCGTCTAAATCTCCATCAAATCAAAAGTGGAAGCGTTGCTTTTGCCTAAAACCTTTTTCATATAAATGTGAAAACGAGTTTGACAGTGATTTACCCACCCATCAAATGCTGAGAAATTCTCAACTTTAGGTTCTTTGGCAAAATGCAAATCCTTTTCTTTGAGTACTTCGTTAGATGTAGGTACATCTCTACTTGTCATGGTAAGAAGAAATTTAAAGATTATCTAGTCTTTATTTGCGTATGTTTCCTCTCAGCCTCCGATTTAAAGGATTATTTCCTCAATCAAGCGAATGAAAATATTTTCTTTGTTTTTCATCCAAGTGAAAAACGTAATTCTGGGAACTTGAATTTTTCAAGCAACATTTGCTTTTGATATTCCTTTCTCTACTAACTTAAGAGCTTTGTATTTTTCTTCCAGACACTGCATTTCAACCAAGAACACGAAAAAGCAAATGTTATTGTTATCGGAACTATGGAAATATGACCAGACATACTTCCCAACTACAACTGTTTCAAAATTATTGCAAAAATTGGATTGGAAAAGGATTAAAATAAAGAACTAAGAAGAGTGTGCTCTTCATCTTTTTATACTTGGACTTTCACACACCTTTCGGTCTGTAATCTGGGCCTTATTAAACTTTCGGCTTCTTTTGTATTAAATTTTTGGTTCCAGCTGTGGTGTCTCAGGTATAACTGCTGCTCTTTGCATTTCAAGGAACTCATTAGAAGATTAACCTTTGTTGAACATAAATCCCATTTTATGGTAAAATATTCAAGACTTTCGGTGGTGTGCGTCAGAACTATAAGAAAGCAACCAGAGATAACTATCAGTAGGTTTGGAATATACATTGATGATGATAACACCATTGTTGAAACGTAAGGTAAGGTCTACCACTTTTAAGCTATGTCTCAGGAATGTATTCAGTAAATTTTGATACGTTGTTATTCGCAACCCTAATAAATCACATGTAAAATTTCCAAATTAAGTTATTAAGAAAACTCAACCATTTTCAAGGAGCACCTTTTTCCTTTTGGTTCAACTATCTCGTCATGTGATACCTTGGTTTTACTATGTTTGTGAATGAAAGGAAGGTAGGGATTCTTAGTTACCTTGAAAGATGTATCTTTGGAAGTATTAGGCAAAAAATTTAGCTTGAAAAGCCAAAAGACTTTGTTTCAAACCCAATATGCAAGTTATGTACGACAATAAAAAGCGACTATGTAAGAGTCAGTGGAGACGAATGGAAGAAATCAAAGATATAAACAAAATATTACTCATCTCTCATCAGAAAGTTAATAAATAACTAAAGGGGTACTTAGCAGAAATTCTGAACCTGACTGAAGCAGATGATGATGAAGAAATAGAGAATAAAAATGTAGAAAAATTTTATGTAGAAGCATAGTACATCGCCAAAGATGAAATTCAGAAGGCCACGAAAACCCTACAAAAAACATGGCTACCAGAACTAATACGATTGCAGCCAAAATTTTAAAAACTGATAGCAACACAGCTACAGGCGAATCGAGCAATGTTTTCAGATTTTCAAAGGACATTGAAAGAGTAACAGAAGACTGGTCTGGCTTTTAAAGTGAAAAAAAGGAAATTTAACTGAATGTAGCACATGGAGATGCTAAACCTAATTGTCTATTTAGTGGAATGTTTTTTGGAATGAGGAGTTGAAACAAATTATAATGACAGGAATGGTTCAAGGTAAAAAAGGGAGGGGAAGACAGACAAATAATATTTCCATTCCTGGCAGAAGATTATGCAATGAAAACAATCTCGGTGTTATATGCTACAAGAAGAATTTTGTTAACCGTAAAAGAACGCCTGCATTTTCCAAACCCTGACATTCATCATCCCTAATCAGTCTATTAGGCAGTCAGGTATGTGTCACAAGACAATATAATTGGTATTCACTGCTTCAATCTGGTTTTAACAGCGAAGTTATACGACTCTCTTTGTTTGTCTGATAGTATTCATCATCATTCGCCTACTCTGCCTTCGGCAGATTACGCATCAACATGTGATAACTGTCTCCATAAACGTTTTTCTTTGACTACGGTGTTCAGTGACATCAGGTTTCGTTCAGTCCAATAGCTAATGTTGTCGCGCCATCATTTTGGTTGTTTTCCTTGTTTTTTTTGTTGTTGTTTTTGTTAGCCTCTGATTGTATTAGCCTGTCGTAAATATGCTATCTTCATACATTTCTCTAACTGAAATTTCAAAATTTTTGCCTAAAGGCCTTCTCTTCGAGAGGTTTTGATTTATAAATACCCATTGGTGTTCCTTCTTTGTCCTTCGTTGAATAATTAAAAGAAAGACGAGGAAGCCAATATGATTTTTTAGGGATTCAGCAGTCTATTAGCCAGCCATATTTTGCAAGTCAATGTTTGTCAACTTTCCCTTTTTAAGCGAAGCTGTTATTGGTCTTAAAGGTTGACTTCAACCTTTTTGCTGGCCGTCTCTAAGGGAATGACAGGGAAAGGCGCTGGTCTTGAAGATGCAAATTTACGGGTTGTAAGGTTTGATTGCAGGCTACGGAATTCGAGGGTTCTCAATGCTTTACCTACATTTAAGGGCATCGGACGACTTAGGCGAGGAAGAAAATAAAATTTTATTTCTTTGTGTTCCTTAACCACAGTTCCTTTTTGTCAGTATTATTGTTTTGTTTTATTTCTCTATGATGATGGTGATAATAATGATGAGGATGATTATTATTATTAGTTGTAGTAGTAGTAGTAGTAGTAGTAGTAGTAGTAGTAGTCGAAGTAGTAGTAGTAGTAGTCGAAGTAGTAGCAGTAGTATTGATAAGTAATCAGTTACCAGCGTAGGGAGTTAAGAGAAAAAAGGAACACCTTATTTGAATAACCAAAAGAAAATTATATAAAAAGGTTCAGAAAAAGGAAGATCAAATTTATCCTGAAATCCAGTGGACGGAAGGGGGTTTAACGTTTTAATGTGCGTGGGGAAAAACTAGTAAAATAATTTTTTTTTCAAGCTAGTTACAAGACATAATTGGATAAGTGCTAGTGGGANTAGTAGTAGTAGTAGTAGTAGTAGTAGTAGTAGTAGTAGTTGTAGTAGTAGTAGTAGTAGTAGTAGTCGAAGTAGTAGCAGTAGTATTGATAAGTAATCAGTTACCAGCGTAGGGAGTTAAGAGAAAAAAGGAACACCTTATTTGAATAACCAAAAGAAAATTATATAAAAAGGTTCAGAAAAAGGAAGATCAAATTTATCCTGAAATCCAGTGGACGGAAGGGGGTTTAACGTTTTAATGTGCGTGGGGAAAAACTAGTAAAATAATTTTTTTTTCAAGCTAGTTACAAGACATAATTGGATAAGTGCTAGTGGGAAGAAGAGTGGATCTCTTGAAACCTTTCAAGCAAGAAACAAGACAAGAAAGCTAATCGAAACAATTTTCTTAGTAGTACTGTGGACTAAACAGAGAAGTGCAGCATTAGAAAGATGATAAAGATGGTGATGTTGAGCAGCCGGAAAACCGTCAAACTCTTGATCATTTGATATATTCTCTTAACATGATGATCACCAGTTTGCTACGTCAAATATATCGTGGAAATGATGACGTATTATTATAACCTATTACCTTTTCAGTGTGTTATTCAGAATTAATTTAGCCACCATCAACAACATCACGAAATTCATCAGGCCTACATTGAGGTACAATCAGTAAGATAATTGTTAATTGTAAAGATCAAAAATTACAAAATAATACCGCAGAAGCTTTTAAAAGTAAGACATCATGGAATTCATTTTTTGGATGTAACTTCTTTAACTTTATTATCTCAAAATTTTACAGAAAAGCAAGTAAGTTTAGTTTTGATTAATATGAAATCAGTTTATATTATCTTTTGTTCTATAATATTTAATGTTTCATTAGAAAAAACATAGAGAGGGTTTTAAATACATAATATTTTTACTTTCGCCTCGGCTTGGTCTTTAGTTCACAATATATCTACATGTAAAAGTTAATGTGCACATATATTTGTAAAGGAAAAATTAGTAAGCATCAATCCTCTTGTGCAGTTAAGCACTACTTGTCTTCCTCACTTCACTCACTTTTCGTCCCAGAAATGTCGTCTCCTTGAGCCTTTTATGAATATATTGTTTTGTTGTCGAAGCAATGGCTACAAAATTTTGAACACGTATACGCAAAAGAGGAATAACCTGACTCCATTCCACTTAAACAGGAAAAATACTATTGATGAAAATGGTATTGGTCCATTAGTCTACTCTGTGAGGTAGAGCCTCCATAAATAAATTAAAGAAAGGAAAGGAACGGGCATAGGTGATATGCCATCTGAACTGTTAACCGGTGTCAGCAAGAAGACAATTAATACCATTGCTGACCTATGTAGCAACATTTATGACCAAGGTGAATGGCCAGATACCTTTCTCAGCACGATGATTCCATTCAAAAAGAAAATCAACACCCTGAAATGTAAAGACAATAAACAGTAAGTCTCATAACTCGTACAGCAGATATGATGCTTAAGATACTGAACAGCAAAATTTCATAAAAGGCTGAAGCTTTTTGGGTACTAATCAATTCGGTTTTCAAAAAAGGCAGAGGAACAAATAAAGCTATTGCTATAGTGCGACTGTTGGCAAAAAGAAGCATGGAACATGACAAATTTGTATATCTGTTATGTAGAGTACAAAAAAGAATTTGATCGATTTCACTCAAATCCAATATGCCATAGAATTTCCATAAGGTCTGCCAGCTTATGGAAATCCTATGGCATATTGGAGTTGATTGGAAAGACAGAAGGCTGATTGCAGTACTTTATACGAAAAAGAACCTCAGAGTAACATTGTCTGGGGGTGAATCAGAAAGCACTACCATTGGAGAGGTGTCCGTCAGGGGTACCCACTTTTTACCATTGATATTTTACATTAAGGAAAATGTATGATAAAAGAAGCCATTGAGCTGTCAGTCTAAACTATAAAAGAATGTTATCCATAATCAAAGAAAAAATAAATTGAATATAATCGTGGATAAAAATATTGAATAAGTTTTTTTTAATTTCAGAATAATAATTGCAAAATAAGAGACTTAACACCTTCACACCAAGTTTATTGCTGAGTATTCATGCAACGTTTCTGCTTGCCTTGTTTTTAAATTTCCAGTAAAGTAAGACTGTGTAAAACAAAAATGAATGTACTAGGATATGTTTAAGGGATCTCTTCTTATAGCAGTTTCTGGGGGCCACTATAAAACTTTTACCTGTTTACATTTACATTTATTGTAAATAAAATGTATTGTTTATAAACCTAGGCTTTTATTTCTATGTATGCCACATAAGTAATTCGTGATACCAAGAGAAAAAATCAAGTTTATTATCGACCAAAACTTTGTAGCACTCAACAGGACCGAGACTCAAGAATGACAACATACAAATAAAAAATTATTTTATCGTGGAGGAAAACAAAGGGAAGCTCGAAAATAGCCAGCCACCTTTTTTGATTGGCTAGCTAAACCAACTAAAGATAAAAATCAAATTCTGATTGTATACAGGAGGGAGGAAAACTGGAAAAAATTATTTCTAATGACCTAAATTTGAAGGAATGTCTGCCTCTTCCAATTACAAAAATTTGTTCAATCACGCTATTTAATCTTTACCTGCTTTTAAAGTTCAGTATTAGATACTGAGCTTCAGACAACTCACGACTAATAATTTGCTGAACGACTTGCACTTACGTTCTGGTTGAACTGGATTAGCAGACGAATTTTCGCTGTACTTATTAGAATGTGTGTTTTTGTACCTATAGGCCTTACGGACGTGAAACTATAAACCTGGCATCGCAAGGGCAATAAAAATTGTAAACAAATCTTACCCAAATATATGAAAAACAAAATCTTATATATTTGCGGCGATATTCCAAAATTTAAAAAGGACAAAAAAATAGATGAGCTTCTTACTAGATGTAAATTGCCTGGTTAAAAAAATTCTATCGAGGAAGCCCCTATATATATATATATATATATATATATATGTGTGTGTGTGTGTATGTGTGTGTGTATGTATCCTTACTTCACTCAAGTTGTAACCAAATTACCAGGGGAATTTCCGTGTACTTAAAGTAGCTTTTGCTCTGCGAAAATGTTGCTTTTATTTTTAAAAGACGTCTTATCTGCCTTATTTGTGAGTATGATTGTTTAAAAATTTGGTTGCTAATGTGATACCAGAGGCGTAGGCCATACGTCTCCAAGATTGATCGGCTATAGAAAACAACACGTGTCAAATGTGTTCAAACAAAATGCATCCATTAATCGAGTTCAACCAAGGCAGCAGCGCAAATTCATTTACCATGTTGTTGACTGTAATTCGGCTATATCTCAGCATCTATAACTAAACTATGAAAGTGGCAGAAATTTTAAGATCAAACGATTCGGATTACCTGGCAGAACATTGGAGACTATACTTATCCAGTTTTTATTTTCTTAATCGTATAGACCAAATAATTTCCATATTTAAACAGCGATTCAAAAAAGAGATGGTAGCCTCCTGGATTATTGCTTTATTTCTCTCACTGAGAAAAATGCTGCCTGGGCTGTGTTTTCTTTTTTGGCTGATGATGATGACGACGATGACGACGATGATGATAATGATGATAATGATGATAATGATGATAATGATGATAATGATGATAATGATGATAATGATGATAATGATGATAATGATGATAATGATGATAATGATGATAATGATGATAATGATGATAATGATGATAATGATGATAATGATGATAATGATGATAATGATGAT
>RDPX01000134.1:1178139-1217481 GCA_003991215.1 Morbakka virulenta | reverse complement strand
TATACCATATACCATATACCATATACCATATACATATAACATATACCATATACCATATACCATATACCATATACCATATACCATATAACATATAACATATACCATATACCATATACCATATACCATATACCATATACCATACACCATATACCATATACCGTATACCATATACCATATACCATATACCATATACCACATACCATATACGCTAATCTTATAGTTTCACCTTGCTTGCATGGCTTATAAGCCCAACTGTCCTATTGTGGTCACACCCAGCTGTGTCTCCTTTTTTATCATCACTGATCTCGCCCAGTCTTCTGGCCACGTTTCCAGTTTCCATCTACGTCTGCAAATTACATACCACATCTTTTCTGAATCAACAGCTACTATAAGCACTTTATTAAAGTACAGACAAAAGCAGTCCGTTAGTTAATTCAGGATAATTCTTCCGCATGCTACCTAGGTGGACGAAACCAAAATGGGTTGCGAATACACCTGCGTCCACATCTACTAGCCTGCTTCCACCAGCTAAAAGTGTACTAGAACTTGCTCAAGGTTCACCGTTAGTCTAGTGGAGGGAAAGAGTCGCCTTGCTCTTCCTTTACACACTTGTCATGCCCGCTACCAGTGCTGATTTATGAGCTACAATAAAGTATAGACATATGCTAAGACAACTAATGCCAGAAATTTTATAACACGCAACATTCAGTGATAAAATTCTGAGAAAGATTATAAATTGCTTTATTAATGACTAGAATTTCAGGATGTTAAGTAGGGCCTCACAGTTTGTGGATAGATTCATGATAGCATTTTCCTGCTCTTCAACATAGTTAATTACGTTTCAGCATTTTTTAAAAGTTCTGAATTTTGGACTTCTGTAAATATTTAGTGATTTGCAAAGAGTTACTTCATTTCTCAGTTGCTGATAATAATTAAGTCGTCATTCGAACTAAAGATTTTCCATAACTTTACCGTCATTAAGAATTAAAAATAGAAAATTGCTTATTTTTAACCGGATCTCAAAGTTTTAGTTTAATACCTTGGATTCTCATTACATATTTCCCCAGAAAGGATGAAAGGAAGCCATTTGTTTGAGACACAACGTATAAAGCTGTAGGAGTTTAATCAAAATGGAAAACCATCAATCATGCAATCATTAATATTTTACCATACAATCAACGGAAACACTGCTCCTCTGCCCCATTTTTAGTGACATACCCACTTAACAGCAATTGTATACAAACATCTCTTGTGTTGGGGTCAACACGCAAAGACAACAACACTTCTGAAACATACATAAGACTCACAGAAAATGAATTCAAAACCAGGTACAAAACTTCGCTTCTTTTCGCTTTTCGACACACAAAACACAGAAACTCGAAGAAACTTAGAAAACACACCTGGACCTTTATATATATATATATATATATATATATATATATATATATATATATATATATATATATATANCAATCATGCAATCATTAATATTTTACCATACAATCAACGGAAACACTGCTCCTCTGCCCCATTTTTAGTGACATACCCACTTAACAGCAATTGTATACAAACATCTCTTGTGTTGGGGTCAACACGCAAAGACAACAACACTTCTGAAACATACATAAGACTCACAGAAAATGAATTCAAAACCAGGTACAAAACTTCGCTTCTTTTCGCTTTTCGACACACAAAACACAGAAACTCGAAGAAACTTAGAAAACACACCTGGACCTTTATATATATATATATATATATATATATGTGTGTGTGTGTGTGTGTGTGTGTGTGTGTGTGTTTTCTGCATCTATCTAAGCTCATAGTCTACTGTATTGGTAGCCAATAAATACAGTATTAGTGTAAATGACCGAATTACGTTTCGAAGCTTATTAGAAACGTTAATTGTTACTCCTGGGCGTTACTTGACAGGAAAGTTCATTCGGCAAATCAGATTACTTGACAAGGATACCTATTACTTTTTCAAGATAAAGTAACTACGCTCAAAGTCTTACTAAGAGTTGATAAGAAGACATTGTTTGGCATAGCACCCAACGTGTGTATCAAATTTTTACATACTTAACATAAAGTATATTCAGTTGACTCTCTCTAATTCGAATCTCAAGGGGGACAAATTTTTTTTCGAATTATAGAGAGATTCGAATAGTAGTAAGTCTCTCTTATTCGAATTTGCAGGTTTGAAGGGTGAAAATTTGAATTAGAGAGAGAAATCGGAAATTTGGAAAAATGAGAAAAACAACCAAGGTGGAAAAACAACAACAAAAAGATTGAGTTCTCTGAAAATCTTTTTATTTCCTACGTTTCAAGATTTTTGAATAAAATGTCCAATTTTTTATTGTTTTTTGTTTGTAGGATAGTCTAAGTCAAGCACATGACTTGCGTCGCTGAATGCTTTCTTCAAATCGATTCCTAATTTCGTAAAGATGCTGTATTCCTCGAGGATGGAAATGGCATTTATGGCATCTTTAAAATCGGGTTTGGTCCACGATTCTGTTTATTTTTCGTTGTCGGAATCATTATCCTCACTATCCTTGCTCCCAACACATCCACTCACTTCGGCAATGATGTCTTCATCGGATACGATACAACGGAAACACTGATTTCAAAGTCAATATCAACCAGCTCGTCTGCGGTTAATTCAAAATCCATATCGAACATTTGTTTCATTACTTGGAGATTCTCAATAACATATCTTCGACATCCACATTTGCAAATGGGTCATCGTCATCATTTAACGCCTTTTCCGTAGATTCTTCAGAAATACCGGACTTTTTGAAATAGTTCAAGAAAGTGCAATCAGGTATAGACCCCAACTCTTGTTCAGCATTGTTATTGCTGGCAAGATGGAAATTTTTGGAAGCTGCTTTCCTTTCTCTACGTTAGCAAGTTGCTTCTTAACTGCAAGAGAACAATACTTAGCTTTGAGTGCTCTGATAACTTCTTGGTCCATAGGCTGAGTTACCGATGTTGTGTTAGGTTGAAGTAAGATGAGTTCAATCCATTCGAGCCCTGCAACCGTTGGGTGAGCAGGACAGTTATCCACAATCAAATCTATTTTCCTTTTTTTGACGCCAAAGCTACGATCGAGTTCTTTGATCTATTCTTCAAATAACTTGGACAACATCCAACTTTTTGGCTGGGCTCGGTAACGGCATTGAATACTTTTAACACCTTTGAAACATTGCGGATTCTTTGACTTTCCAATGAGAAACGGACGTCTTTCACCTTTTGCATTTTCCTCTACCATTCCAGTCAATCGAACTTCGCTGCGCTTGCCACCACTACACTTTTTTATCTTGAAGTGAAAGGTTTTATTGGGAAGGCACTGATAGAATAGGCCAAATTCATCAGCATTAAAGACATTTTCAATTGGGTATCTGGAAAGAATTGTCGGAAGAGTTGTTTCCAGCCAGGGCGCTGATTTAGATTCTCCTGCAATGGTCTTAAAAGATATGCCATACCTATAGAAAAAGAAAAAAAGAAATGTAAGTGGAACCTAGGCCTTATCAGCTATTGATGATCTGTTTAAAGATTCATTCAGTATTTTTCATTTTTATTGACGAATTCTAAAACATGATGGCTCCTGTAAAACTATCTGTCCAAGATATATTGTCTTGAATTAATACCAATCGTTTTGAGTAAGAGAAGAAGCTTTTGTCATGGATTACCAGGTATATAAACAAACATGGACACCTTTTGTCGAAGAAAAATAAAAAAAATCGATACAGCCAGACAACAAAATGGACAAATACGCTGTGGCAATTTTCTAAGAAGGAAGAGAGAAAATTATCGGTCATCTTCCACTTGGAAAATCAGGGAAGTTTTCCAAGACGATATTTTATTTTTTAAAAGCTGACAAAGAAATCTCATGCAAAGTAGTGGTCGTTGGTAAAGTTGTAAACAAAAACGTTGGTTTGGGATTGAAGGTACCGTCACGTTTAATTTTCACAGCAGAAAAAAAGTATATTAATATTCTCAAAGAGAGACTTCCTAAAATATTATAAATTAGTACTTTATAATGTATTTCAATAAATAAAATATCAAATCAAAATTATTTTTCCACTTGTCTCACTAGCCATCCGATGCTTGAAATCTTTCAAATTTTAATTCTTTTGCAAAATAAAGAGCCTTTTCCTTGATAAGGGTGCCACTAACAGGACCATTTTCTTCTCGTATATGTGTGAAACATTTCAATACACCGCTATTGTCTTGCTCATAGGTATCAGACTTCATCCGTTTGGTTTTGGCATTCCCTTTTTCATAAGCCTCAAAAACCTTTTCCTTATTTTTTTTCCAAGTTGAAAGCGTATTAGGCGAGATACCAAATGATCTAGCAACTTCTTTATTGGATTTTCCTTTCTCTAATTCCAACATAGCTTTGGTTTTACGTTTTTGATAGACATGGAGTCGCTTAGACATTATGGACGAGAAATAAAACGCAGGACATCATAATTCATAAATTACACAAAATAACCGTCATTTGAACAGGTGGGTGAGAAATTTGAATTAAAAAAAAAAAGTTCGTAACTTTTAATGGTTGGTTTACACTTTGAAAATTCGAATTACTGAGAGAATTTTGCCCAGGGGACCTTAAAATTCGTTCGAATTATAGAGGTTTTCAACTTACAGAGATTTAAATAGTAGAAAAAAGGAAAATTGAAGGTGACTTTAAATTCATTCGAATAATAGATATATTCGAAAAGATTCGAATAAGAGAGAGCCAAATGTAATGCATACGTCAATGTCATCTTCCTCCTCCATGTAATAACGTAATGCCACATATATCCATGTCTAACTGACCTATCTTCGAATGGAATTCGACTTTTCGGTTCAGATAGAAATTTACGATGCATGAATCTCTTCCTCTGCCTTATAGTGCTTCTTCTTTCCTTAAAAGTATGTCTTTTGATCCATCTGTTGAAAGATTTACAGTAGACTCTCGATATAACGAACCTTGAAGGGGAATGAAAAAAAGTTCGTTATATCGAGAGTTCGTTATATCGAAAAATTAAAGAAAAGTGGTATTTTGCCCAAATTAATGGAAATCCTTTAATTTTTGGAAAAAGCTAGAATTTCGAACATTCGAACTTGTCAAAATTCTATTTACACTATAAAAACATTCGAATTATTAGATTCGAATCAAATTAGAGAGTCGACTGTACAGCTTTTGTTGATATCACGCAATGCAACGTCCTCACGAATCATTTTTCAAGAGGCTGTTTGTTAGAGATCAATGTGTCATTTTATCTAAAAACATGACTGATAAAAATGCTATCGAAAAGATTTTATCCGAAGATGATTTACCTATTATCGTAATATCAAAAATGCTTCATAAAACTGAAATCAAAGGGCATCATGTTTACAAAGATTTATGGTCTCCAGTGATGAGGGAAGAATTGGTAGTTCATTGTGAACCTGATAATGTAGTTGACAAAATGTAGTTGACATCTGGTAAAAGATTCAATCTTGGAGATGGCGAGGGTTTACAAGTGCCCTGCGTTTTAAATTTAGAAGGAGAAAACAAATTTGTAAATATTTTAAAAGAGCAATTTGTAAAACTGAAAGAAATATAAGCATTTGACATTTTGATCAAATTCTTCATCTTGTATTAACTTCGATATAACCATGTCTAAATTTTAAAGGTTACAGTATTACAAGCTAAAGAAGTTTGTGATTAACGATTGATGTTTTTGTTTCAATAGTGCCAATTCGTACATCTTTCCGATTTCAGTTACTTTCTTGTGTATCTCGTTTCCACTATCTTTAAACAAGGAACATAACTGCAGTGTTTCTAGTGCTCTTTGAACATCTTTTGTAGGCTGTCACATTTTCTGGTCAACTTCCTCCACTTCATCCGCCTCTTCTTCTTCTTCATCTACCTCTGCGTCAGTTGATGTAGATTGTGTCACCCTATTGGTGATCTCCTTATCAGTCATAATTTGTCAAAGTCAAAATCAGTGATTTGTGAATATCCAAAGGCCAGAATGAATAATTGGGATTGGCGATTAAGGGAGTGGAACCTTCTTGAAAGTAATGTTATGAACCCTATCCTTGTTAATAATGAATTTATCATTACCTCACTTCTTCATATTAAACTAGGTTTTTTCAAGCAATCTGTCAAGGTACTGGATAAAGATGGAAGTGCCCATAAAGACCTAACAGGAAAATTTCCAAAACTGAGCCAAGCAAAGATAAAGGAGGGAATATTTGTTAGGACCGACATCAGAGAGCTACTGAAAGACTCCACAAGTTTCGAAGAGCATCTCAACCAAGTGGAAATTCGTGCTTGGAAAGATTTCACTAAAATGTGCCAAAGATTTCTTGGCAAGATTGAATTAATACAAAGACATTGTGAAAGAATTTATTGAGAGCTTCAGGGACATGAACTGTAACATCTCTTTAAAACTCCATTTCTTGCAGTCTTACCTGGACTTCTTCCTTCCAAACTGTGGAGATGTCAGTGATGAGCATACTGAACATTTTCACAAGGATATAACTCAGATGGAGAAACCATAAGAAGAAAAGTGGACTCCCGCTATATTAACAGATCACTTGTCCTTATCAGTTTATAGGAATATATATATATATAACAGATTACTGTGGATCTCTTAACTGAGACCAACTCACATAATACTATAAGGGGCAGTTAGATGAAACATTTCAAAGTAATTTTATGATGTCCAAATACACTACATAGTAACTATAAAACTGATCTTAATATTTTTCCCAATACACGAGAGTGTCAAAAATCTGTTGGACAGTGTAATTAAGTGTTATATAGTATAATTAAATGTCACTGAATGACAACAATCGATTCTCCATATTTAGGCAGAAATCTACGTTTTGGTTTTTTTTCAAAAAAAAAGCAGAGCGGGGTTTGGAGGTTACCAGAGTTGAGTTGTTGTTCTTGTTGTTCTTAGCTTGACATTACTCAGACTGAATATTGCTGTTTTTGCTTTTGACCAGTTTTCTGTTCATCACACATGATGATGAACACTGTTCATCAAACTCATGTGACTAACTTTTTTCTTTGTCCTGTCTTTCCTTTATTTTACATTTATTGGTATCATCGCTGTTCCAGTTCTATATCTGAAAACATCAATTATATTTCTAAAAACTGAACAATCTACCTATTATGATGGAAAATCAAATTAGGAGCACTACTTCCGGGGGTTGGCTGAGATTAAAACCCATAATCTCTCCTATGATAACCCGATGAGCAAAAGGTCAACCACTACTGCTTGGTCAAATTAATTAATTTCTAAAATATATAAGGCATTAAAGACTAGTTAAATGAAGGAGTTCAGATAATTTAGTCAAGGAAGGTAATAACTGGAACAGATTTTATTCTAGGCCTCCGTAGAATATTTGTGATAGGCTTTGCAGTGTACCCAAAGTCAATTACTCAGATCAGGAAAATTGTTCTGCAGTAATCGACAGTCAAAAGACAAAAGGTATCATATTACTACATTTTTACATACTGATTTTCTCAAGACAGGTTTGAAAAGCTTTTTCAAAAGTTCAAACTCATTTCAATTGCAAAAACAATCTAACAGCTTTGCAATTCATATATTCCTTAAGAGTTTTAATCCTGACAAATACGGCTGGAGCTTCCAAAACTGATTCTTGCTTACATCTCAAGAAAAATTCTGGAGCTAATTAACTGTTCAGAAAGTGCTCTACCTTTTTATAAGTTTTCAGATGATTCAATTCCTGGGCTATAAAATGTTTTTCTTCTTTCATTAAAACTTACTTATGGTAATGTACCTGCGCCTTCCACATCTGTGTGCAAAATTTAAGAATGAGTAAACAGAGTTGTAAGGATTAGATGTGGAAAGGGATAATAATGTTCAGTTAAACCAGTGGTCTTCAACCTAGGCGTTACCGCCCACTAGTGGGCGATTTCAGATTTCGGGTTGGCAGTAGAATAATTTCATTTTATATTAAAACATCCAAAATATGTAATCTCACATATGTAAGTGGCAATACATTTTCTTATAGAAGTTTTAACAAAATTGTTGTTTTGCATGTATATTATTCATGTTTTAACAAAATTGTTGTTTTGCTTGTATATTATTCATTATTTCATTATCAGAAAATCTTCGCGGTGCCTCTCTCCTCTCAAGCGTTAGTATGACAATGCAACGCTACAACGTCCGATGCTACGGAGACAAATTCTTAGAAATGACGTCATCGAAAGTCAACCATTGGCTGACAACATTCTTCCAATACAATACGCTCTGGTTTATCTCTATCCCTCACTCTATCTCGCTAGCCATCGCGAATAAAAGATTTGCTTCGAATGTCCTCTGTAGGTCATAATGTCGTCTCGCCACATAAGTGATTCTGTTTTATCTCCCTTCTAGTCCGGTGCTGTGCTTGACAATATTTCTAATATCTTCATGTTACTGGATAGTGACATTATTTTGCGCTACGTATTTTATGCCCATGTCTCAAAATATGTTCGTGGCTATTTCTCAGAGTATCTGAAGTTCGGTTTCATTGAATCTACTACAAACAAGCAACTTCCAATGTGTTTACTGTGCCATAAGACCTTTTCAAACGAATCGATGAAGCCAAGTTGATTGCGAGAACGTCTTGTTAAATTGCACCCAAACGATGAAAGTAAGCCTGTTGAATATTTTCAAGACCTTTATCAAAGATGCACAAGTCGTTCTACAATAACTGCATTATTTAAGAAACAAAATTCAAATCTTCAAGACGGTTTAACGGCAGCCTACCATATATCTAAATTAATTGCAAAGTGTGGTAAAAGCCATAACATTGGAGGAAGGTTAATAATACCTCTATTAGAAATTTCATGTCAACAGTAATGCATCAAGATCCAATCGAGGTTATGAAAATATTACCTCTTAGCGATACTTCTGTCAGCCGACGTATGGACGAAATGGCAGCTAATGTTGAAGGTAAACTTGTAGCCATCCTCCAAACCGCTTTATTCTCAATACAGTTGGATGAGTCTACTATTGTACATAATAATGCGATATTGATGGCATATGTCCGGTACTTTGATGAAGACAAAACTTTACAAGAAGAAATGTTATTTACTTCAAATCTTATTACAGATACAAAAGGATTGTCAATATTTACTGTTGTGAGGTCGTACTTAGAGAAAAATGATACACCCTTGCACAATATTGTTGCATGTGCTACCAATGGAGCAACATCAATGATGGACCGATATCCTGGTTTTGTTGCTTTTTTGAAGGAGAAAGTGCCAAATGTTCTATGTATTCATTGTGTGATACATAGGCAACATCTTGTGGGGAAACATTTGAGTACATGACTTCATATATCATTAAGTGTGATAATTAAGAACATAAAAAAAAGAATCCCAAAAATGATAGAATGTTTCAACCGTTGTGGCAGGATAACAATGAGGAATTTGTTCGGCTTTTGTTATGCACAGAAGTTCGTTGCCTCCCAAAGGGTACAACTGTGACTCGTTTTGCTGCAAAGATGCGTTATCATTATTCATAAAAAAACTTGAAATTTTCCGCCCTAATCTCTTGCAAAGAGAATTTCATCAGTTTCCAGAACTTTTATCGGTGAAAGATCACGTAACGCCAGAGGACATTGAACGATTTTTTATCATCTCAATGAACTTAAATCAGATATGGAAAAACGATTTAGTGATATTTTGAACTTGAAAGTGCATAACTGGGTGATAAATCCTATTACTGCAAATGTTAATGTTGATGTAACATTCCAAGAGGAGCTATTAGAAATGCAGTTCGATGAAGAAAGAAAAACTAATTATAAAAATGGTGGATACCAGAAACTCCTGCAAAATAAAAAAATGTCAGACCGTTATCCCAATATGTGGAAAATGGTAAGAAATTTGTTGCTGCTTTTCCCTACAGCCTATATAGTGGAATCAAGCTTCGGCGTTGTGAACAATATCATCACTAAATAAAGAAATCGCCTGAGAATCAATGAAAGGGGAGATTTACGCTTGCTGTTGACAAAAATCAAACCAGACATTTAATATTTAGTCTCACATCATCAAGCTGAAGGATCTCATTAAACCATATTAAACCGTGTCCTTTTTAGGTAACAGTGAATAAAATGCCCTATTCCTATGCTTTTTGTGCTTTGCTTACATTTTATGCTTTCCAAATTTTTATTTCTGTGGCTTGATATTTAGTTTCATATGTCAAATTGAATATAGTTTAATATGCTAAAAACAAAGGTTAAGATGCGAGTTTGAAACAAGCGAGTTCTATAAAATTGTTTATTGAATACTTCATTTGTTAAATGTATGGGTATACTCTGTAAAGAACTTTTTACTTTGTATTGATAATTTCAATATATATCACTAATCGTACCGCCAGTTTTTAAATAAAGGGATTTCAGTCAGTTACATTGTTTTGTCTATCTTATGTATTTAATTTCGGGATAAATGTGTATCAACGATTGGGGATTTTTTTGATCAAATGTTATTGGGCGGCGAGAAATGCTATTTTTTCAGAGCTTACAAAAATGGTCGGTGCGTGGAAAAAGGTTGGAGACCACTGAGCTAAACAAACGCTCGCATAAAAACAGAGGTTTTAAAAATGCTAGGAAAATGAATTTGTCTTTAATTGCTTACTTTAGAGTAGACTTTTGCAATATTTTCACTCTAGTGATCCCCCAAAATGTAATTTAAGCGCATCCCTCAAATTCTCATAGTTGCTAAATGCAGGTAACCTTGACCAGTTCTTCTTAAATTCATAATACCAATTTTCAGAATCCTTATCTTAATTAATGTCAAAATAGATTGGCCAAACCTTTTTCATGTAAACAGTGGTGTAAGATAAATCTACCATGCATACGATGCAATAATTGAAATAAAAAATTTTTTTTTCAAAGTTCGCCAAAGATCTGACATCATAACAAATAAAATGACCATGCCTTTAACCAGGAAAAGCAGAAGTAACGAAAACATATTTTGTGAAAAGTTGTTTGAATAGAATTTGAACATTCAGCCAGAATGAACAAAATAAGTTAAAAAAAACCCGGCTAAATAAAATCTCTGTTAACGCAAATGTTCATACCGTTGGTATTCCTAACCTTACTTTTTCTCAACAAACACTTTTAAACCCTGATCATTGTCGAAAAGGATCAAAATCATGTCATTTTAAATGAAGAGTCTGTTTTGAGATTTCGTTTTTATGACTATCATAATAGAAAATGACTGTCTTCTCAATCACGTTTTTGAAAACTGCTTTGAAAAGTTTGGGTAAGCTGGTAACATCTTCCACCGGTATAAGGAAAATGAAAATAATTTTTGTTCATACTTTAAATATATTCCTTCTGTGCTGAATCACAGTACTCAAAACCCTCTAGTTCAGCTTTGAATGGATTAAATGGCACGGTGAATAGTTTGGGGTCAACTTTGGGGAAATGCTGAACGAACTGTTCAATGCCTAATGTGGTACGACCAACAATCTTCCTGGTGAGAGTGTCTTGGTTTGCTTAGGTGTAATTTGCCAGGACCTTGGTTAAGCGAGAAAATAATGATCGCCGTCCTCACATCATTTTTTATTTGAGCAGGGTCATGTTTGTAGAAAACCTTTGACCTTATTATCAAAAATCGTAAGATTTGAGTTCCTTTTTTTGGAACAAATGGTTTAGTAGTTAAGATGTTTATAGGTTTTCGTTAAGAAATAGAACTACGCAAGTCAATCATGCTTATCCAAATCTATCAACAACCCATATTTGCTTTGAAAAAAAAATTTAGTTGAGTTCCTTCTTGACTTCATAAACACAAAGAAGAACGTTGTCTTTCAATAGAGTAAGACTAAGTTCACCTGGTACTCTCTCATTTCCTGCAAAAAAACCCAATAAAGCATTGTGCTCAGTGAACTTGTTTTAATATAATCTACCATTGTATTTAACTTGGATAGCACACTCCTTAGTACACCTTTCGATGCTATAGCTTTTCCATGAATAATACATTGAATGGTTGAGTCGTTTGAAGAAATAGTTTTTAGCTGATCACCAAAACGTAAATACTTTTCTAATGATTGATGCCCCATCAATAGTAGAGCCAATCGACTTCGTCAAGTCTAATTCCTGTTTTTTATGCAAGTCCTGGATTACCCCAAAAGGTCCATAAACTTTTGTTGTTGTTTTTGATGCCTTGAAGATCAGAGGAAAGTCTAAAAAAATCTTCATCTTTTATGAATCCGAACCAAACGATGATATACGGAAGTGAAGCAGGGTCAACTAACTTGTCCAGGTCATTTGCACGAGTCGACGTTTCTAAATGCACTACCCTGTGCCATGTCGGCTAATGTGCCATTTACATTGTTTCGTAAAGAACAATCCAAATCTCCTTCGCAGCATCTTTACCAACCATCAAGAACCATTTTCTTTCCCACGTTAAAAATTAATTTCTTTACTATAGTGTTCAAATCTTTAGCTTCCGAGTTTAGCAAGCAATTACAAGAAAACCACCTTTACCAGGCTATTTCAAAATAAGAATTAAAAGTAAGAATTAAACTCCAGATAGAATCATCTCTCTGAATCTAAGGTATAAAATTAGAGAACGAACGAGCTATTTTAAATGTTAATATCTAAATAAAAGAAGCCATTTATAAATAATAACTTTTCTCACAAGTTGTCAGTTTTATCGTCTTTGGGTTTTACAATGTGTTCTTTAAGTTGACAGAAACTGGTGATAAATGGGAAGCAGAATTGCATAAACTTGTTGATAATTATGGGTTTCCCTGCGTGGCTGCCTGCGATGGGTTCCAAATCCATATAAATTCAATGGAAAAGTGCAATTTTAGCTTTAAGAAGTACACGATCAACAAGTTTTTTATTTTTATTTTTTTACTTTTTTTAAATTTTAATTTCATTAAGGCAACAAAGAGGCCAATCAAGGATGTAAAAAAATTCAGGTTGATGGACGTATAATGAAGTAAATCTATTTGCCAATGTTCTGTCAGACCCTAAAAACAATTTCGTGTTGACACTCGAAAGATTAACATTCAAATAATCAAATAAAGGATTTTTTGCTCATATTAAACGTGAATTTGCTACAAAAATGGAGGAAGATAATTTCAAGTCAGAAATGAAATGCAAGTTAAAGTATCATTTAAAAAATTAAACGTATCCTCTAAGTATAAAAAACAGGTTAGGAAACTAAATTTACCCAGAAAAGAGTAGCATCACAGCTTCGAATGACAGGGAACATGGGGCGTAGTAACACTTGGAATAAAAAAATTAAAGTATACGTCCATTTTTGTTGTTAACTGTAGGGTATGCAGTTAGCTGTTTGAGATTAAAACAATTCTCAAAGTTCTAAAAGTGGGAGTCTTTGTTCAAAGAAATGTGTGAAAAATTTTGTAAAAAAAATGCACAAAATCGTTAAAAAGATAAAGATATGGGGGATGGGGGGGGATTGGATAAAATAGTGGCTGAACAAAATATATACTTTTTAACAGCGGAAAGAGGAAAGGTTATGATAATTGTCAGTTACTGATAATTTCTTTTGTTAAATATGTTTAATATGTCCCCTACCATTAACAAGATATTAAGTCATTAGTATGAGAGGGAAAGGTTATACGGCATTTCAGAATTTTTCGTAGCTCCCAAATATCCAATTTTTTTCTAAAGAATGTCGTTGTAGGACATTTCCTCAAATTTCTTAAAAATGCCCTAGTTTTATTGAAAATATCTTAATATTTCCAAATTTAAGGTAATTTTCTATAGCAATTGTGGAAAATTTGTGGTATTTTAGAGTTGTAAATTACAAATGTTTCTCAAATCATGGTCAACAATTTAAGACACACATTCGCACTCACGCACGTAGTTTGAATGGAATAAGAAAACAGATACAAATTATTTCATCTTTACATAAATTTAGAGGGAAAAATTAACAGAAACTTTGCGTTAACAAAATACTTCCATCGATGATTCATCCTTAGCCACTTCTATATTTTCATTCCCTTCAGATCCTTCCTTGCTTTCAGTCTGGATGACAGGATGTACGTATCAGGCCTAATTCCTAAACTTCCAAGTCGTAACGTGGTCTACATGGATCACCGTCTTCAATGTAAGGGTACTGAAATGCTCTGTGTGCTAGGGAAAAAATGAGATTTTATATAATGACTCTCAGCCTTCTTAGATTAAAAACGCCAAAAATCACCAATATTCAAGAGTAACTTCTGACATTACACTGGCGCTACATAGCATTTTGTTGAATTAACGCTGCTTAATATCCCTAGTATGTCAATGATAACACTTTACCAAACCTGAAAAGAGAAGACAACCACTATCTTCTACTGTCACTAATGGGATATGCACATAATTACCAAGAGCTAATTTTCTATCCGGAAGAAATCTATCCCAGAATAATGACTTTATCATAGAATAATGATTACTTCAATATTTTTGCATCGTTTCTGCTAACGGATGCACCAACTGCAGCATACATTTTTACACGAGATTAGGACCAAGTTGTTGATCATGTACTTTTTAAAGCTGAAATTACGCCTTTCCATTGAATTTATATAAATTTAAGGATGATAGCCACGACGAGCCATATGACAGATAAATCAGAACAGAATAGTCATTTGTAAATCTTTTATTTTATTCATTTCATCGACACATCTATGACAGACCAATTATTTAAGACAAATCGTTAAGGCATAATCAGATTTTAAGACAAATCTGTTACGATATAATCAAGAAAGTTTCGAGGCAAGCTTGTCCCCTCTTCAGCTAATAAGTGTGAAAAAAGTTTTTTGGGATATATGTAGAAAAACCACGGTGAAATAATTACCTAAAACAACGGGTAACTAAAGTAAACAGGCGGAAATTGCCGAAATAAGAAGATGACAGGGAGGAAAATAAGGATAATTGCTAATTGAGGGAGATAACGAGGAGGCGATAAACAAAAGGAATCTTAAAGGAACTAGAAAAGGCAAAGAGGTATCGAGGAATTTTGCTGGTTGAGCGTGGGTCGGTCTCTGAGGATAAGCAAACTCTCTTGAATAAGTAAATCAAGTTCACTAGAAGTAAATTCTATTATACAAAAATCCTCAATCGAAGCATTATGACCTGTGTCATTTATATGGTCCCTGATGGACGAGGAAATGCCTTTAATGCTTTTCCCTTTTTTATTAACCCCTAAATGCTCTCTACATCTAACAATAAATTGGCGCGATGTTTTGCCATAATAGGTAGCCTTGCAACTACTACACGTTAATTTATATACGATTGAAGAGCGAACTTGACTAGGGGCACGATCCTTAAAGGGAAAGAAATTTTCAATGCCTTTGGCTGATTGAAAATTAGTTTAAAGTCAATATGAGGATAAATCTAAGCCTAGACACTTGTTAAGTTTCTTTTTAAGACGAATACTATGTACTCCTAAATATGGAAGCAAAATAAGTACTGGAAGCTAAGGTACGTTTTGTGACTTAATTTTAATAATATACTGCTTATCTAAAAAATTCTTAATTACTCGGTTAATTAGATGGATAGGAAACCGATTTTGTAGAAGAAAATGTTTGATACTACTAACTTGTTCATGAAAGGAAAGATATGAAGAGCAAATACGACAAGCACGATAAATCAGAACCAATGTAAGATTAGCCTTGTATTGAATAGGTGACAAGCATTCAAAGTTAGTATATGAGCCAGTAAACGTTTTTTACGATATAAATTAGTACAGAATGCATTATCAGAATGCGTGACTAATACATCTAAAAACGGCAAAGAGTTACTATTTTCACTTTCGTGAGTAAATAAAATGTTAGGGTGTTGGCGATTCAAATACTGAAAAAAACAATGAACCTGAGTATTATTCTCAAATATGCAAAAGGTATCATCAACATACCTACGGTAAAATAAAGATTTAAATTCAGGAGGACAGTTGGAAAGAAAGTTCTTTTCCAAAGCACACATAAAAGATATTAGCATAGACAGGGCCTACCGGAGAGCCCACCACTACACCATCAACCTGCTAGTACAATTGATTATTGAAAATGAAGTTGGTTTTTTTGACAGAAAATTCTAGAAGTTTCTTAAAGTGAGCTTTATTAAAGGAGCAAGCATTAAAGCTTAATACCTCAGTTTCACTAAAGAGACCATCGAAAATAATATTAATAGTTTCATCAAGAGGAATGTTAGTAAAAAGACTAGAAACATCAAAACTGACCATGACAGTACCATGAGAAAAACTAGTGTTAGTAATTTCGTTAACAAAAGAGAACGAACTATTGACAATATGCTGATTACTAGTAAGAGGTTGCAACATGGAAACCAAGAATTTAGCTAAACCATAATTATAAGTTCCAAAACCTGACACAATGGACCTAACAGCACAAGTCTTCTTATGAACCTTAGGAAGGCCATAAAAAGTACCAGGTTTACTCCCTTAAGGCGAAAGATTATGATGGACAGACTAAGAAATGAATCTGTTTTTTAAAAGTGCATCCCTTAAAAAACGAATAAGTTGCTCTTCACGTTTATAACAGAGATCTAGCACATTAGCATCAAGCTTCTTAAACTTACACGTGTCCAATAGAAGAATTTCAACTTTATTAATGTAATCTATTTTATTAAAAATAACATTATCATTGGCCCTGTCGGTACGTACGATAACAAGATCCTTATTCCCAGACAGTTTCTTAAGGGCCAATAATTCAGCCTCACTCATGTTGAGAGGAAGGGAATCCCGAGAATAACTATGTTAAGAGGACACAGCAATATCATTTATCTTAGTCTTAACATAATTAAAATCTACACTACTTTTGCGGTTAATAAGTTGATTCTCAAATGTTCTGGCGAGTTTTTCAAATGGGGTCAATGCCTGACAATAGTCTAATTTATCCCGACGAACGCAAAACATAAGGCCACGAGACAGAACCTTCTTTTCGATATCGTTCAGTACATAGGACGAATAATTACAGATGACTTTATCAGGATTAATACTTTCACTTAAATATTCCTGTTTCAAACGTTCAAGTTTTCGATTTTGATTAATTTCAGCCCTATGGGTGTTTTTGATGTTATTACTTGTAATGAGAGATGTTAAATGAATAAAATCCACATATCTTACAGCAATCGTAAGCTCTTTACGGTGTTCTTGAGCTTTGTTTCTGTGGTCTTGAGTTGGTTCCTTTTCAGCTCTAGTTCTTTTATGAGAAGCTTCTTTCTACATGTTTCATAGGTGGTAGAGCGGTGTAGATATTGGTTAGCGACTTTGAAATGCAGGAACTTGGGAATAAGTTCATGGTCTAAGCAGTTCTGAAGAAAATTTATGTCTAGAGTTGACTTGCGATGTTTCTTGTCTAGCTTTTCACACGTACGGAAGATGGAAAGGACTTCGTTGCCGTATCGTCGGTTGATAATCGTTGAAATTGAGACATCTGGTGGAAAACGCAGCTTTAGTATGAATTTAAGGATGATAGCCACGACGAGCCACATGACAGATAAATCAGAACAAAATAGTCATTTGTAAATCTTTTATTTTATTCCATTTCATCGAAACATCCATGACAGACCAATTATTTATTTAAGACAAATCGTTAATTGAAAATTTCTTTCCCTTTAAGGATCGTGCCCCGAGTCACGTTGTTCTAGCGCATCCACTATGAGAGGCCTATGCACCTTCACCGTCATTTACAATGCCAAATGATGGAACCACGTGATAACTGATTTATTTCTGAAAAAGTATGGAGTAGTTTTATGCAAATCGAATGTATGAAATGAAAGAAATCTAAAAACATCCGGCACTACAAGTCCGAACACGGTAGGGAAAAATTCTTTTCCTCCAAAACTTCTCACATGCCATGGAATGTGTATGTAAAGCTGGTAAACCTAGAAAGATTTTGGAGGGAAAAGAGGTAGAAAAAGAATACGCTCTAAGAATCAGGAAGGATTTTATTGCAACATTTATTAGAGAACAGTTATAATAAATCACAAAATACCGGTTAGGTCCACGCCTTTAGCAGATGACCTACTGGAATTGTTCTTCAATTCCTTGTAAGGTTCAAACCCGTCTTTCACCGAATGTAAAACAATAGAATTTAACTCTGAATTAGGGCCAGCATTTGGCAATGCCAATCTGATTGCCAACATACCCCTTCCTTTAGATCGGCAAAATGTTGTTGACCTCCTTTTTATACTGTTTTAAAGCAAGTAGATTAATTCATGAAGTGTTTTAGTACAGCTATGTCCATTTTCGTCGAAACGGGAGGTTGAAATAATAACCCTGTTCCTATGCTCAGTACGGCTACCATTTCCCATAACAAGCAGCGCATCTGCATATACTACGAAGTACAAGACTGTAGTACAAAAGAGAATCCATACAAGCCTTTGATTATGCTTCCACATTATGCTTTTGAGTCATTTACTTCTAAAGACTTTGTCTAGGTTAAAATTACTATAATTACAGCTCCGCGTTTTGTGTAAAAAGCTGTCAAATTGCAAAAAGAAGTATTGGCATTACTCTTTCACCAACTTCATCGTTACGATTAATTTAAAGATGTTCATAAAAATCTCCATTTAACATAAAACAAGCGATATACCTTTTTACAGGATTGCCTGACCTCCTGTTCTGAAAACCGGTATATTATGATGCAAGTTGGAAGCAGTCTTCGTTTTCCCATAAAGGATTTATCTACGTAGAAGGGAACACAGAACTCTTTTGCTAACCCGGTTTTTCCAATTCTTACTTGTGTTATGATTGGACCATATTTTTCAGTGTAAAACAATAGAGGCTTGAATTTTGACCTTTGATACCTACATGCTGAATACAGAATAACAACAGATCTTTGGATATAAAATTTAACTTCTTTCCTTCTTTTGATTTGCTGTCTGAAAATTATTTGTAAGTTCTTTCAATTACTTTTCAATAGGGATTATAATAAATAATTTCCTATCTAAAAGAGATTTTGTTGAAATTTTGAATGTCAGAGACGTGACCTATTTTAAACAACAGGACTGGCGATCCTTTGCGATGAATGATGATCTCCTCACACATTGTCTTAGCTGCACTCGATGGTAAGTAAACTTTGTTACTTTGAATAACAGGATGTCTTATGTCAGTTGCATCACTTGAGTTGATTTAGGTCCAGGTATGGATTCTGAAAATTTTAAAGCTGTTTTCTTTCTTTTTTCTGTCTCAACGTTCACACAGACACATAAATAACTACCTAACTATAGTACAAGCAGACTAAATTGATTTCAAACAGATGACAGAAAGCTATTGAACCTAAGTAATATAGTTGGTATAAAGATTGTAATAAAATTGCGAAAAAGGTGGAATTTGTAAATCACATATTGTTGCCATGAATACCGTAGGCAAAAGTGATACATGAGGTCACGGTAGTTTACCCCAGAAGGACATCCAAACCATAGGCAGCGCTTAGAAAAGCATGCAATAAAATGTGAATGTTTCGTTTCTTTTATTTTGTTGTTTGCATTAAGAGGAATATGAAGATCGTGCAATTATTTCTTGGCCATTAGCTTCATTTTGTGCAAGTTACCACATTTGGGATATCCTTAGTTTTATTTCTAAGTCATGAGCATTTTCATTAACGCAAAAATTCCACCTCTGATGGTATTGTTGATAAATAAATTGCCTTTGAATACCTTGAACGCTCCTAAACCCAAGCTTTCTTTATTAGACCATGAAATAAATCCCTGTCCTTAAGGTCAAAGGGACCTATTGCTCTTGTGTCCCATGATAGTTCATAAAAACAGTTTCACTAGTCAATATTTGTTGCATAAGTCAGATCTAGCCTTGAATGGCAAATCTCTATTGGTATTATCGCCTTTCATTAAGACGGCAAAGTGAAAATTATTGTTGTTTCTCGAAGCATTGATCTCTAGTATAATCATGTTACACCATATATATATATATATATATATATATATATATATATATATATACTTTTAATTTTGCCAAAACTTTCTTTATCGATACTTAATCAAACGTTTTTCTGTCGTTATTTCCCTCAATGAAAAGCATTTATAAAGGTAGTTTTCTAGTAAATTTCGATTATATTCTTATGATATTATTTTACAAGAGATCATCCGGGTCTTTCACTTAATGTGTCATTTAGGCCCTCCTAAAATTTTAATAGTAATAATAATCGTCTAAAATAACCTGTGAAAATATATTGGTTGTTAGGAATGATTTAGCGACATGTACTAAAAGGGTTTTTATTAATATTAAAAGCAGATGGGTCCCATATATATCACTACGCATTTTCAACATACAACATTTTCTCATCTAAAACGTGTCAAAGTGTTGGTAATATGTAAGAGTTAATCATGATTAAACAGAATATAGAGATTTCGAAGGTGATAAAATTGTATCAGGGATTCAACCTCACCGCATGTTAAACCTTCCAGCGAAACGTTATCAGTTTTTACGGCACATGAATGACATGCAAGTAGGCACATATGTCAACTTAATATGAGTTTGCCACAGCAGAAATACCCTACTGAGCTTTTGTTCTGACAGGCATTTTTTAAAAAGTCAAGTGTTCAAAACACAGACGCTTTTTGCAAACTGCACTTATCAAATTTAAAAAATTAGATTCCGATTAACGACTTCTTTTTAGCTAAAATTGAATTTAATAACTTATTTATTATCTGCTAGCATAAAAGTATTGAGGAACGATGCGACAGAACATGACATTTGTCATGCAGTGTTTCTATTTTTCAAACAAACATCAGTCAAGTCAATAAGCAAAACAACCACATAATTTCTACTGCATGGCTACAAAGAAGGATGTCGTGACAAGCAAAATATGGTTACAAACAAATTTCAAGACCCGCTCTATTAGTGCTAACTACTTTATTTTTAAGCATCTTCCATTTCGTTTTACGGTAGAAGTATTTCAATAAATTAGAGAGAGAAAAAAGAAATAAGTTATTGTGCAAACAATTTGATTTTAAAATCGATAAAAATCTGCTTTATTTATATTTTTCTTTTCTATCTTAATCCTGAATCTAATAAACATCCTTGTCAGGTACCTTGAGCCTCACGCTTATAATCAGACATATGGTATAAATCTGAATATTTTTTATTTGAGGCTGAAACAGATGTAATCATGATGAAAAATGATCTATTTGTCGGACACTTTTTTCAAGCAAAGAAGCTGCGCAATGATTCATGCTTGAAGATTGTAAAATACACCCCACAATCTCGGTAGAATGACGCTCATGGTAAGTAGAAATTCACTTTATAATTCTATTCACGTCATTCACGTTATTATGATGCAATGGAACAGAATAAGGTTCACCCGAAAGCATGCAGTTTAAATAAAAATTTATGATCGAAGCTAAACAAAAGTAGTTATTGAAAGATCATCTTTAACAGACTAATGCATCACCTCTTGCTTTTTGCTCCGTATGGCTGAAAAGCTGTACCAAAGCAGGAAAATGTACAGAAAAACTGTTCTGCAAGCAATTTTTAATTTGACAACGAAATTCCTATTTTATGTCGACACGACTTGCAGTATGTTTCCGAAAGTTTCAAATCACTCATGTCTTATAATGTTGATGCAAGTCTTGCGTCAATAACACAGAATACCTTATTTTAATGTGCAAAGGTTTTGTGTAGTGATAAACAGTGAACGTGTGTAGTGATAAAAGCATTTAATGAAATAATTTTTAACTTTTGGAAACATAAACATATGATCCTTTTAAGTATTTCCTCCGCTCGAATCTATTCCTTTCTTTCAAAAATGATAATTGGAAATGTAAACATTTGTCCTGACAAACGTGCTAAGCTATTTCTTGCTAGGTGATGACAGCCTTGTGGGAAAATATGCTTGGGGTATGTTAGATAAATTTTGTTTTGTTTCCATTTTTTTAATTTTCCCAAATTTCACAACTGAGACCTATTGTGCCCAACTTAAATCTTTCCTGTTTCTATTGTATTCATCTCAGGTTACAACAAATTTCATATGTCTCACTGAGAACAAAGTAAGATTGATCTTTTAATGAACAATAGCACCTGCATCATCACAGAATTAAATGACATATGCATCAAAGTCGTACAAAAGTCAAAAGGGGAAAAACACGTATTTTTGATCAATGTACTTTCTTAATTCTGATGTTGTGAAGCGTATGTGTTGGAACGGAAGAGTACCGCTTACTTCTTTCCTCGGATAATAGAACCAAGAGCACAAATGATTCGAAAACATTTAAAAAGCAAAACACATAAAAAACGTTTAAAAGCTGAATGCATAAAGAAACTTTTAGCCATCAAATTTTGCTCCTCTTAATGCAATTGCCAACTTGTCGCTTAAAAAGTCACCAATAAAATAGGCTCGTATTATTTAAGTGTAAAATGATGCAAAATGCTTGATGTCTTCAGCGTTTTCTTAGCCATCGAGAGTTGTTACTGCTAAAATGACCCATGACTTTGATTGAAATAAAGCATTTTAACCTCATAGACCCTCTTACTTCAATCTGCAATACATCAGACCTCCATTTGCGCAAGAACGTTTGATGGTGATAGTGCTGATTTGCAAAGATTTTGCAATGAAATAAAATCTAGCATTCTTTCCTGCGATTTTCCCCTGTTCTCCGGGGCATATCTCAATTTCTCCAGTTCTTCTTTAACCTCATTTCATATCTTACTTCAAAACAAAATGTCGTCGGCAAACAGCATTGTGCATTGTGCTTCTCTCCGGGCTTCATCCGTAAGTCGGTTCATGAGAATAACGAATAGGAAGGGGCTTAGGGCTGATACCTGTTAGAGTCCAACCCTGACGTGAAACTGATCAGTCATCCCTGCAGCACTTCGTATGGCTGTCTCGTTGTCCCTGTACATATCTTTTACTAGCCTTACATATTTTTCTGCTACTCCCGATGTTCTTATGCAATGCCATAATTCTTCCCTTGGCAACCTATCATATGCCTTTTCCAAATCTACAAAAACACAAAGTAATTCCTTTTGCCATTCTCGGTATTTCTTCATTAGAATGCGCAGAGCAAATAATTCATTCGTTGTGCTCTTTCCTGGCATGAATCCTTACTGTTTCTGGATGATATCTACCTCTTGCCTGAGCCTTGCATTCAAAACCCTCTCCCACAACTTCATGGTGTGGCTTATTAATTTGGTGCCTCTGTAATTACTACATTCTTGTGCATCTTTGTTCTTGTAAACAAGGAACAAAACACTCCTTCTCCATTCGTTCGGCATCTCCTCACATTCCAGGATCCTGTTAAAAATCTTCGTGAGTATTTCTATACCTAAGTCCCCAAGGTACTTCCATGCTTCGATAGGTATATTGTCTGGGCCTACAGCCTTTCCATTTTTCATTTTCTTTATTGCCTTCTTGACTTCACCCTTACCTATCCTTCCAACTTCACGTTCAATTCCCTATGCTTCTTCATTTCTGTATTCCCTGGGGTTCTCAGTATTCATACGCTCTACAAATTAGCTTTTCCACCTTAGTGAAACCTTCCTTTCTCCTTTCAAAAGCCTTCTGTTGTCATCTGTGATCACTCTAACATGTTGGATATCTTTTGATGCCTTGTCCCTTTGATTTGCAATCCGGAATAAATCCTTTTAAGCCTCCTTTTCAGTCTGTCGTAAAAGACCTCTGTGGGTCTCTTCCTTTGTCTTGGCCACCTCTCGCTTCGTTTCCTTTCGCATGGCCTCATACTCTCCTCTTGTCCACCTCTTCGCCTGTTCTGTCAAACACCTTCTTCGCTCTCTTCTTGTTTTGAATACTTTCTGTACTGCATCATTCCACCACCATGTTTCCTTGTCCGGCTTTTGACAGCTTGATGTTACACTCTGAACTGTCTTGGCTGCGTCTCTAATTCTCTCAGCAAGCTCAGACCAACTTTCAAGCACATCTGTGGTTGAACTCAACGACTCTAGCAACTCCTGATTGAAATTGCTCTTGCAATTGGCTTCTTTCAGCTTTCAACACTTTATCTTTGGTTCAAATATCCTTTTAATTTTCCTCTTGCTCTTGATCCTTAGCTTGCATGCTACCAGCTTATGCTGTACAGCAACACACTTTCCTTCCAGTACGTAGCAGTCAGTTACTTCGTTCAGATGCCTTCTTGTGCAAGCTAGATCGTCAACGTGGGTACTTCTTCCTTCACTTTTATAGGTGATTCCCTGGTCCTCTTTCTTTCTTGTGTTTACCACTGCCATCTCTGCTTTCTTTTCAAAGTCCACTAACACCTGACCTTCTTTGTTTCTCCTTCCAAAGTCATAACTTCAGATCACCTCTTCATCTCCTCTGTTACCTTCTCCAACATGTGCATTGAAATTTGCTCCAATGTCCATTGAAATCTATTAACATTGTGAAAAATGAGAGCTCTTACATACAGTGACGTAATCCCTCTAAAAATCACATACCATTTTTCACTTATGCTCCCCGATTGGATAAGCTCTAGCGCCATCGTTCCATTCAAAGGGACTAACAAAAAATCACTAAAACAAATTCTAATGGTGATTGTTGAAACTATTTTCTCAAATGCATTTGAAAGGAAGCTTTAGACGAATGTCTACAAAAGTATAAGGGGTCAGCTTCAACCCAAATAATGCGTGACCTGCCTGGTATCGCTCCTATTATCCAACATTGCCATTTTGCATTTGGAAGAGATAAAATGTGCCGATATCAGCGTCCTTCTAAAATAATACTCAGGGCATCAGATGCCAAGTGCCGCGTTGGTCGTATTACTATGTATGTTAGTTACCTGAATACCAGTCACCCTTTATTTAGTCATTTATTTATTCTCGTTGAGAATGATTTCTTACAATGTTTTTTCACCATTAAGATTAAAAGCTATACTGGTGTGAAAGTTGAATATAAAAGAATCTGAAGTAGAAATGAATTCCGCCGAAACAGCTACCTGAAAGGACAATAATAAGAAAAGCACATTCCAATTGTACTGAAACCCCCCTCCTTTGCTTTAATCTAAACAGTCAATATCAAGATCATTACAACAATCCATTGCTTAATTCAAAAGGAAAAAACATTAATTTCACCCTAAAAAGCTTTAATGAAAATGCGATTCTTTTCCAACATATTGTAGTTTTTTTCAGTATTCCACAGGCATTCATTTCAAAACAACGAAAAATTATGCAAGGCATGCATTATGCTAGGTAAGGCCTGTCAAACAGGACTTGTAAAGGAACTCACTGGCAAATTTCCCCATGAGGGCAAAAGGAAGCTTGAATGATTTTGGAATTTCAAATAAGCACACTAGATGGATCAAATTAATACCAGATTCACACCTACCCACCAGCTCTCCCTCTCCCTCTCTCTTTATATATATGTATATTTAAATAAATAAATATGTATGTATATATGTATTTATATATGTAAGTTTATATGTAAATAATTGCATATATATGAATCTATATATATGCTTTTTAAGAGGTATAATTAAGAATTAGAATTTGACACAGGAGTGAATGTGACTTTACAACACGAGTGGGCAACCTACAGCCCGGTGGCCAGAATCCGGCCCGCGGCAAGAATTTTCATGGCCCCCGAGGCCATAAAATTATATAATATTTTTGTTAGCAAATATAATTGTCTAGCGGTTGCAGATATTTAATTTTTTGAATGAAACATAAAACTTTTTCAAACGTGAGATTCAGGAAAAACCTTTTCACTTAACTGCAAGCCAAACTTCGGTAGCCATACCGGTGCCATTTTTCACCGGTGTAGTTTTGACTGCGTGTAAACGGGCACACCGATGTGCTTCATCCCACTTTCGCAGCGAGGATAGCAATACTGGCAGCGAGGTCAATTTACATAATCTGTCTTTTATTTTTTTCTCTCTGTTTCTATTTTTGAAGAAAGCGCGCGAACAAAATTGTTTTGGCAATGTGATATGCATCGCACAGGTGTCGTGTGAACTGAGTCTTTGTCTGTTACGTTGATTGGTGGATATTTTTGTATTTCCTTTCTAGAAAGCACAATAAAAAAATCGTCTCCACAGAATTAAACTTCATCAGAGTTCTATTCTGTGACTTAATCTCCCAATTTTTGCAAAGAAAGATAATCTCGTGATTCTATTTTCTTCGGTAGTTCTTTTTTCATTCAAGTGTTTTTTGAAAGATAATAAGAGGAAAGAATGCCAAAAGCGTTATATTGACAATGAGTGTTGTGTGTTCAAGGAAAGCCGAGGAACAGATTATTTTGCAGTAGAAAGAAACAACAATGTTCTATGTTTGATATGTAGTAAAACTATTGCTGTTATAAAAGAGTACAACGTAAAGGGACATTATCAGAAGAAACATGCAACACAGTTTGACAAGTATAAAGATCAGATAAGAAAGGAGAAGTATCTAAGTCTCAAAATATCCATCGAAACCCAGCAAAGCTTTTTTGCCACGGCCAAAAAAGATACAGAGGCATCAATTAAAGTAAGTTTTAAGATTGGAAAACTGATTGCATCAAAAGGAAAGTCACTCAGTGCCGGAGAGTTCGTAAAGGATTACTTGACAATTTTTCGATGAAGTTTGCCCAGAAAAAAGAAAGGATATCGAAAGCATTAGCCTCTCTGAACGAGAATATTGAAAAGCAATAGGAAGAGTTGGTGGGACATTGCGCTGCTTTTAGAATTGCACTGGATGAAAGCATAGATATTACAGACACAGCACAACTCGTATTTGTTCAAGTTGTTACAAACGAATTCGAGGTGACAGAGGAACTTCTCGATGTGTGTCATTTGAAAGGGACAACAACTGGAAGAGATGTTGCAGATAAAGTGATAACTCTCTTTGATAAATACAAACTCGACAAGACGAAACTGTGTGGAATAACCACTTATGGGGCACCTTCGATGATTGGTAAGCATAAAGGTTTCATAAAAATCTTTTAAGAAAAAACGAATTTCGATGTATCCAATGTCCTAGTCAACCACTGTACCATTCATCAAGAAAATTTGTGCTGTAAAGTTTTTGGTTTTGATGATGTCATGAAACCTGTTGTTAGAGCTGAAAATTTCATTCGATCACATGCTCTCAACCACCGCCAATTTAAGGAATTATTGAATGACTTGGAAACATAATTTGCGAATGTTGTTTTCTTTTCTAATGTTCGTTGGCCAAGTCAATCAGCTACGTCGAAACGATTCTGGCTGTTCATTTTAGGATGAACGAAAGCCAATTTCAATATTTGCTGATCCATTCAGAGTAAAAATAAACGATTATTAAGTAAACTTCATCTCAAACTTCTTGACATGCAAAGCAATTTTGAACTAAAAAAATGCTCATTCAGACGTCAACCTGCTCCTCTTTAATCAGCTGTAAGTAGCAAAGGAAAAGGGTTTGACCAACATAAAAGGATTGGCAATAAAGTGTGTGAGCTACGTCGGGAGCACTTACCGCTGCGAACAATTTTTTTCCAAAATGAGGCACGTTAAGACAAAGTACGGGGCTCAGCTGTCAGACCCCAATTTATAAAGCCAATTAAGGATTTCGCACTCTTCTATCAGACCTGATATCTACAAACTAGTCAACGAAAAAGAATAACTAGAAATACCGAGATATAAGACTAAAAAACTAGCTTTTAGCATTGTAAATATTACTATTCTTCGTTAATTTGTGAGTTCTGTTTAGTTTAGTATAGTTTGGTTTCATGTAAGCAAAGCTACAAAATGCATTGTAATTGCCACAAATTTATCGTTGTTTTTTATCATTATCACTCTCGCTTTTTCTTATTACCTTTGGCCCGCGTGAAGAAAATTTTTGAAGGGTCTGGCCCACTCTCTAGAAAGGTTGCCCACCTCTGCTTTAAAAAAGGTATAAGTTTTGCTGACTTGGGCAAGTACTAAAAACATTTGCTTTGAAAAAAAATTAGAAACAATAGTTTCCAAGGATTTCATATCGTCCAGCGGCTTCTCTTTGTGGCGCTCGATACTCCTGATCATTGACGATCAACCATGTGGTGACTTCTTCTTTTGCGATAACAGCTAGGTGGACTTGAATACTGTTGTACTGTGAATATTGCATTTTTATCCTTCAATTTGTACATGTTTATAACTTTCATTAGTTTTTCCTGGCTGGATGAATTACTACTATAGCAAGTGCAAATAAGCCCCGGAGGCAGATTTCCGCATGTTCAAGTCATGAAGCATCAAGAAGAATATCTTCAGCGTTCGAGGCTGGGCATGAAACAGCTTAAAATTATTGTGGTTTAAAGGTCTCCTGATGGATACCCACTCAGCACCTTATTAGGCATCTTGAAGCCTGCACAGTTAATAGCATGTCAACTGTGATTTTTACAACCATGAAAAATCTACTGACTACAACAAATTAGGCAGATTCATGCAAGACCATGGATACAAACATTGGATTTAAAATACAGCACTTGTAAAAATTTACATTTTGGACTTACTGTTCACAGATTTTGACATTATTGAAGATAACGTTTATTTCCATTTAGCATATTATTCTGACCATAATGCAGTCTGTGTCAAATTAATTATAATACTTAAGTGCATTAAAATATTACATCTACATTATCTGTTCATCTATTAGTAACCAATAAAAGCATTTTCTATAAAATAATAGTGAAACCATCCAAAAATTAAAGAAGCTGAATAATTAATTGACGGTTGACACCATTTTAAGCTCTGTATCTTGTGCAATTTTATCCAAAATTTCATACCATACATATCTGATGTATTTACATATCTGATTTTTCATTTCCCAAATTCTTTAACATCTTTGCTGTTGGGTGAATCTGGTACGAAATTTCAATCTTGTTTTGATTTGCGTATGACAGACAACAAGTGACAAAAGTCAAACTCAGTTAAAGTTAGTTGTTCAACATTCTAGGACGTTGTACTAAGTATATTCACAAGATGATTTACTAAGTACAATAAATTGTTTAAATCCAAGCTTTCCACATTGTATGAAAATAATTCATTAGGGGAACATATTAAATTGCAAGGAATGCAAGGAATGTAAAGCCATCATCAAAATAAAGTCCTTTGAGTGGTTTTCGTCAATGGTCCATGGTGACTACAAGCTCAAACCGTGAAGATATTTTCGACCACCAGTAGTCGGTCTAAATAAAGTAAGGATAACATCAATGCGCGAAAGTAGCTAAAAACGGTACTAGCAAAGCAGATAATATCAGTTTTAAAAAAACACTAAATTCATGATCATAGACTTTAGTGGAAAGAACCACGCCTGTATTTGGCTCCATTTTACTAACTTTCAACTCCAACTGTGTATGTATAAATTAACCTCAGTCGTGAGTTTTCCTGGTGACATAACATATTTTCATTAGCAGGGGCATAAGTAAAACAAGCCCAACTTACTTAACTTTCTTTTTTTCCAGTGTTTTTTACTCAATATGTACCTTCAGACAGAATATGCTGATCTGGGGTACACACTGCTATAGAAAGTGACATCGGAGATTTCTGTTTTACTATCATACCCAACAGTTGTGTTTGTTGATATTCCCTTTTGTTGTTGTTGTTTTTTCCGTAAGGGCTCGTAGTTTAAGGGCGGGCCACTTTTACTAGAGGCTGGTAGACAGAAATCACAACTCTTTTCCACGATAACAAAATGGGCAGACAATGCTTCTTTTCAATCCAACAGTAACCATATCTCGATGAGTCGTTCACATTCAAATATCTTACCTGGATAATTCTATCCTACATTTTAAGATTTTAAGACAAAGATCAGTGAACTTTTCTCCCTTCTTGTTAGTCCTAAGATGGGTTAGCTGACCTGTGGCCAGCTGGTTATCACATGATTTTAAACTTTTAAATGTTTACTGGTAAAGTTTTTTTTTATCTCCGTTGGCATCTGAGACCAGAATGACCTCACAATAACCTGTCCAATAGTCCAGAGTTCACAATCAAACCTTGTGTTTTAAAAATTTTTATTGTTCTACGGGTTATACAAGTAAGTGTTTGACTGCGATTATTATGACCCGACAATACTGCGACCCAACATTTGCCCTTCTTCTATTGCTTTACTGTATTTCCTCTAACAAACGCCCTACCTTAATGCTCTTCTCCAATAAGCGCCCAGTTATGGACCCCTCACTCAATTTTATTTTTATTCCTTGATTAGTCATGGGAAACCTCAACCTACACGACTTGCATCCTACACATTCAGATGCTGTCCCCAGAAATTTAATTTGCCGGACATCATTCAAGTCCATCATTCAAGAAAAAACAGGTTTTGGAACAAGAAGAATGCCTTTAATACCTAAAGGGGTACTTCGTACTCACCTGTAAGTCGGCGGGTATGGGCGTAGCTTTCAAACACGGGAGTTTCTGGACATCAAGGGAAATTCCTTCCAATAATTTCTTCAGACTGTCCCCATTGGTGGATCTGTGTACCGTTTTAGAACACCCTAATAAGATATTGTAAAACAAATCAGTAGACTTAGCTTCCAATTTATCTGGAAACACAAATCTGAAAGAATAAACAATGAAACCCTATGCCACAACACCGACCAAGGCAGTCTTCAAATATGTGAACTAACAATCAAATTCTTAGTGTTTAAAGACCAAACGTCTCCAAAAACTCTTCACTCTCAACCCTCCAAAATGGACCTTTTAATGAAAATACTGGGATGCCCCGGCTTTTTTATCAAACAACGTTAAAATGTGACTCGTTTTGAATTCTGTATTTCCATTTGGGCACTTACGTAGTACATGTGCCTATTTGATAACACACGTGTTTTTCAGTTATTCAAGAGGACAGACCTGATTACGTTTTAGAACAAAAACAAGAAAAAAATTAGTTTCTGAATAAAGCTATGATTTTCTTGTGTTTATCGCTGGTTATGGCTAGAGGTATAAGTTTAACTGGTTATGGGCCAAGTCCCACAACTCAATCGCAAAACCTAGCGTTCAATGGGGATGAAAGGCAGTTTGAAATTTGGGAGACAAAGGTCCTTGGTTATATGAAACTCAAAAAATTGAAGGACACACTTGTAGGCACAGTTGTAGTTAATTCTGTGAAAAACGAAACTATTTTTGCAGAACTGATACAATTTTTGGACGAGCGTTCACCATCGCTTGTAATGCGAGATGCACGAGACCATTGTAGTAAAGCATTTCAAATATTAAAGGATCTTTATGCTGGAAGTGGTAAACCCCGAATTATTGTTGTACAACTAATTAACAACTTTACAAAAGAAAGCTTCTGAGACTCTCACAGACTATATATTACGTACAGAGACAGCTGGCGATGCACTCAGGAATGCTGACGATTGTAAGTGACAGTTTGCTAGTAACTATGGTTATGAAAGGACTTTTTGACGGATATCAACCATCTATTGCTGTGATAATCCAGTCTGAGACTGTGAAGGACTTTCACAATATTTTTTATAGTGGCTGAGAAATTTCGAGGAAACTAAACAGACCAGAAACTCGAGATCTGATGGCAATAATTCGATCATGAAAACAAGGACGAACCTGAAAACCAAATTGACATACTATAACTGTGGCATAACAGGCAACAAAGCCAATGAGTGTAACAAACCACGACAGGAAAGAAAGTGATGTAGTATTGTAAGTCAACATCACATACTGATAAAGTTTGTCGAAAAGAAAGCAAGGATAAAGCAAAGAAAGCTGCTGAAGCTGATAACCGACATAGTTTCGTATTCAATATCAGTAATAATGTTAGGTACCTTGTGGGGGCGAGCTGCAGCTACTCACCGCGTCGGCAAGGTGGCGGATAGCCGGACGGCCCTTAGAAATAAGGGTTAGCTGTGAATACCCAATAAGCAGCCGCGGACCGCAGCGGCAAGGGAGCAGGATGTGGTGGGCTTCATGGTGGTGCCTGAAGCCTTATAAAATCCCACACAAATCCGTGTGCCCTTGTGACATGGCGAGGCTAGGCCGCCATCAAATAAGCCTAACCAACGGAAGAGGCCCAGGACCCACCGTTGACCAATCCTCCTGGGAACATTACCAATGACTTCACAAAATTCACAGAATAACCCGCCAGGCGACCCGACTGGCCATCGGCGCGTTTCGGTGCCTGGACAGGCCGGACGTGTAAAATGTGCCACTACCCAGAAGAAAACCAACCTGCAACAGGAGATGCGGATAGGCACATGCAACATCAGAGGAATCAAACAACTTGGGAAAATTCAGAATGTTGTCCGCGAATTCGAAAGACTTAACCCAGATATTTGCGGCCTCGAGGAAACCCACGGAAACCACTCAGGGGAGATGGACATGGATGGAACTCTCGTAATACAGAGCGGCGATGCTAGCAACCATCAAGAAGTTGGACGGATCATCAATGGGAAGTTGAGATCCAGCATTCTCAGCTACAACACCATCAATGTCAGGATTATGACTCACCGATTCAATGCCAAACCAGTACACATGACCATAGTGATGTCCCAACACTGGACAAAGAACAGGAGGTACATGATGAATTCTACGAGCAACTGCATCAAGTCCTTGACAATACACCAGCAAGTGATTTCACCCTAGTTATGGGTGATTTCTATGCAATCCCAGGCACCGAGAAGGAGCATCGCGTAATGGGTAGTTTTGGAACGGGAACACGAAACGGAAGTGGCCAGAGACTGATTGATTTTTGCGCTGCCAACAACATCTTTGTTACCAACAGCAAATTTAAACACCACATCCGCCGCAAGATAACATGGGTCTCTCCCGGCAACCGAGTGAGGAATTAAATAGACTTCATACTGGTGAAAGAACGGTATCAAGCCTCTGTGCTTAACTGTCGCGCGTACCCTAGTGCAGACTTGAATTCAGATCACCAGTTGCTATCAGCCAACATCAGGATAAGATGCAACACTGCAAATACCCAAAAGAAGCAAGCACGACAGAACGACAATGCATGCAAGGAACGATACAAGACAGCAATAGAAGAGCAACTGAATGAAGCAGGCCCTAGTGGAACAGGAGCAGAACAACAATGGCAACAACTCAAACACAAAGTGACGGAAGCAGTGGAGACAGCAGCTGGTAAATCCAAACTAAGGAAAAGACAACCGTGGGTCTCTGAGGGAACTGTTGGGCTAATGGACGAGCGACGAAAGATTAAATCCCTGAAACACACAAGCACTAAAAAAGAGCAAGAGTACAGAACATTGGACAAAGACGTCAAACGAAGTTGCATTAAAGACAATAACGCAAAGCTATAATCTATGTGTGAAAGCTTAGAGAACAAATATGACAGACACAGACACATATGCGTTCAAGCACATCAGGGGGATGAAGAAGACATTCAACCTCCTCTCCAGGACCATCAAGGATGCAAATGGAACTGTCCTGCAGGACAATGAATCCATCAAAGAGCGCTGGAGAAGCTACACAGAATCCCCCTACGCCAAGGATCTGTCAATACAGCCCTTACCAAGTTTGGCAATCCATGATGGGCTCCAGGTACCAACTGTACTGCGTGCAGACCTAACAGTAGCTGTCAGACACATCAATGACAAGGGGACAACAAAGACTGTGACAACTATCGAACAATAGCCGTCATCCCCCATATTAGTAAAATTGCTCTGTCAATCGTTAACCAAAGGACCAATCAATACTATGAAAGAGAACTCAGTGAAAGCCAAGCAGGATTCAGGAGGGACAGTGGAACAAGAGACCAGATACTAAACTTGCGCCTACTCAGCGAGAAGGCATACGAGTACAACATACCTCTATTCTGTTGCTTCATTGATGACTCTAAGGCCTTCGACTGTGTAGACATCAAGCGGCTGTGGGCAACATTAAGGAGCGTTGGAATACCAAACTACTTGGTGGACTGTTTGCAGGCTCTCTACTCCAATTAACAGGCCATGATTGACACACCAGTAGGGCTCTCAGACCCACTAGCGATCGGGAGGGGAGTCAGACAGGCTGTCCTATGTGCCCCACACTGTTCAATCTGTACAGCGAAATGATCATGAGGGAATCGATGGATGGGTGGAACGGAGGGTTCTCCATTGGAGGAGAGAATATTAAAGATCTGAGATATGCCGACGACGTCGTTCTACTGGCAACATCAGAACAATCACTGCAAGAAATTGTAAGTAGGATTGGTGCAACCTCCTTGAAATATGGTCTGAGATTGAATGAGAAGAAAACGGAAGTCATGTCCCTTGGAAGAACGGAAAGCAACATCAACATCAAGTACAACAACGCAATGCTGAAGCAAGTAAAAGAGTTCACATACTGGGGCGCACTCTTTAACACCAACTGCAACAGTTCACAAGAGGTCAAGAGAAGAATAGTACTGGCAAAGAAAGCAGCAGGTTGCGTGAAGGATCTATGGAAGTGTGGATGCTACATCGACCGATGACGTTGACCAGACCAAGTATTGCCAGATGGCGGGGAGTTTAGTATATGCGATGACTTGTACTCGTCCTGACCTTAGTTATGTTGTCACTAAATTATCACAACATGTATCAAAACCAGAAGTAGGTGATCTGGTTATGCTGAAGCATGTTTTTCGTTACATCAAAGGAACACTTTATTACCAGCTCACATACAGAAAGCAACCAGGCGATTTGAAGTTTGTCGCTTATTCTGATGCTGATTGGATATCGTCGATGGATGACCGCCAAAGTATGACCGGTTACTGTGTTAGTTTTACCGAAGACGGTCCCGTGATAAGCTGGAAATCGAGGAAGCTATCATCTGTAGTACTTTCAACATGTGAAGCCGAGTATATGTCACTCTCAGCTGTATGTTAGGTAATTACTTTTCTTATGCAGTTTGTCAAATATGTTTTGTCAAAATCGCCCTAGCTATTCACAGTCTTCAACGACAATTAAGGAGCGAACGCTTTAGCCAAGAATCCTGTCAATCACTTCAAAAGCAAACACATCGACATCCGATATCATTTTGTCAGAGAATATCTTAACCGCAACAATGTACCGTTGAATTACGTACGGTCAAATGAGAACTATGCAGAGTTTACAAAACCACCACGGAAAGAAATGTTAAATTACTTTCAAAGTTACATTTTGGGATCAACTATCAGTCATGTGGAAGTGTTAACAAGTGACTGATGTTTCCAACTCGTCATCAACATATGTGCAGTCATTAAACAGATTACTGTCATCGGAATTAATAAACTGAAGATCAGCAAGGTGATTGAAGAGGTTTTTCAAACTTTCGTTCTGGTCATCAGCAATCTCTGTGCTACGTCGACTTTCACAGAGTTTATTTTGAAATTCTGCTTTTTAAAAGCAGTTGAAAATTGTTTTGTGAGTAACTCCATCATGCCAGACTGACTTCTACCAAGGTAAACATCCCAATGCATTTACCATGAAGTCCTTTTTATTATTTTGTTCTATTGCCCTGTTAAGTTTGGACGTCAGATGCTTTCGATGTAAACTTCAAAGTTTTTAATAATCCCCATGTCGCATGGATATAGTCCGCTTGTATAATTTGGGGGCAAGAGTTCCAAGTTGATTGATGTCAGTTTAATTGCGATACTTTGATCATGTGCACTGCAATTATCGACATTAAGGAGCACCTTTCGATTCTCTCTTGAAAATTTCCTGTCTAACTTTGTAACCCCCTCTGTAAAAATATCCACTGTCACCCATGCTTTCTTGTTGGTTGCATATTCGACTCGAAGGTTTCTAATATTCTTGAAGCAACTTGGCCTTGTTGATTTTCTGATTGCTATCAGGGGTAGCTTTTCACTTCGTTCCATATTTACTGCAAGCATCAGAGTTATTTGCTTTTACCTTTTCCTGCCATCTTGACATCTGTCACCTTTAAACTTGTATGTCCTGTCAGGAAGCAGCTTAAAGAAACGTCCTGTTCCATTTGTGTTGAATATGTCCTTTGGCTCATATCCTTCAAGAAGATTTAGTAGTATGTTGTAAAGGAAGTTATCGACGAAATTTTCTGGTATTAAATTTTCTTCACCATTGACCAGACAAAAATTCACTTCTCTTCCTTTCTTGAATCGGTCAAGCCAGCTATCGTTAAAAAATACCCTTATGACCAAGCTCCAGGTCTTATTGAATAGCTTTCTCTTTTAGCAGAGGTCCACTGACTGAAAGCCGAAGTGTTCTTGTTTGCTTCAATCATAAAAGTAAAGCGTTCTCACTATCCTCGAACTTCGCCGTCTGCAGCTTCTTATTGTTATTACCAAATGAGTGAATTTTTGCAACATATTTTGCTCTATCTTTCCAAATGGTATAGACACTAGATTTACTGAGTCCTTTATACCTGGTAATATCAAGTTGAGTCTTCTTATTCGACTCGATAAACTTTATTATATTTTTCTATATTTCCAGACTAACTGCTCTCCGCTTTCAACTATCCAATTTATTACCGTTTTGTTACTACTGAGATGGTATACATAAAAGCAAATGCATATGTGTAATTGCTAAGCATTACCGGGGGAAAGCATTACAGGCAAGGTGTCAGTGACTTGTATGACGCAACCACAAAGATGTACAAACAAAGAAAGCCCGCAAAGTAAGTTACAACGAAGGGAATTTGTTTTAGGGGACCAAAAAGACAGAGTGTCATAACTGAGCATTTTTGTAAGGGTTTGTATGAACTTTTTGCCGGGACCGGCCATTTCGGTACCTTTTATCCGAAATTAGGTTATAACCAAGTACCCAAAATGAGATTATACTGTACAACTCACCTGCAACTACAGCGAGAAACCCAGAAGACTCTTCGCACATATTTATATCCTGCCCTGCAGCCAATGTGTTGTGGGTCCTTCTCACCTCCTTTCTAAAATCTTCACTCATTTCCCAATAAACACGGAAACAATAACACTGCACCTACTCGATCTTTCATACTATTATAGTGTCAAAAACGTTCTCATTATATAATCAAGCTTACCAAGTTATTTGTATGGAATGCTTGATGCCATATTATTTTTAACCAAACCATCACAACCCAACAAAAACTCGACTATCAGATAATTAACACCATAATTGCCTGCATCCGTCTGTCATTCTCCTCCAAAAACCTACAACAGCAACGAACTTTACATCTTTAAGGAATCAAACCCCACCTACAGCCGCATCTCCTTAGTTGATACAAGTATAAAGTATTTTCTATTTAATCAAACATCATGTACCTATCTTACACCACTACCTTGTAAAATCTCATTTAAACCAATACGCAATAAATCCTCGGCAGATTTTAAAAGTTAAGATGGAATTCAAAAAAGGAGCCATAAAGTATCCTAAGAATTATTTCCTTCATAGTGCAGAAGAAAAAGCCAAGTTGATCTCAAAAGAAAGTGAGACCTGGGGAAAAAAATCAAACTTGATGGTGGTGGACGGCAAGTTCTAGATGTTGAGCTGGAGGTATAATTTCTAACTCGGATACATCAGGAAAGGGGGGGCAACATGCTACGTGTTTAAAACTTATCGTGTTTAAAGCTAAATCAATTTATGATAAAAATGTGTAGATAATAAGGCCTTAAAAGTTGGAGTTTTTGCTAGTAACGTTGTCTTGTGAGGTTGACTATTCTCATAAAGAAGGACAACAATAACACAATAGCACTTATCCCACCTTGCGAGCAGACTTGTAGGATATGTTTTGAATGTACGAAGGTTATCGATGAAAACAAACTTCGCACCATATTTCATAATTGCGATGGATAAAACTGATGTTTTTCCGAACATGGCTGGTAACTTAACTGTTAACGCTACTAGTGCAAAAGATGTGTCCCTCAAAACTACTGGTAATGAAGAGGTGCGGGTTAGCGTATGCTTCCTGGAATCGTCTTGCCATTAAATAATTTATTAGCTATGCTTTGAATTTGAAAAATGATGGTAGTGAAGACCATTAATTTTACTGTTTTAAGAAATACTAACGCTGCTCAACCGGCTCTGTTAGGTTACGAGCACAACTGCATGTACTGATGAATATTGTCACCCTGAAAAGTACTTTTGTGTAATTAAACCAACCAACTTAGAGGCCGAAGAAGTAAACAATCAAAATGACTTCCCAAATCCTTGTAATGTTGATGATGATTTTATGAATATCAAAAATATTTAGATTTTCATTTTNACCGGCTCTGTTAGGTTACGAGCACAACTGCATGTACTGATGAATATTGTCACCCTGAAAAGTACTTTTGTGTAATTAAACCAACCAACTTAGAGGCCGAAGAAGTAAACAATCAAAATGACTTCCCAGATCCTTGTAATGTTGATGATGATTTTATGAATATCAAAAATATTTAGATTTTCATTTTTTGAGTTAAAAATAAAAGTACTTCTTTTCGAGCAAATTTATTTTTCAATGAACTCTCTCTCTCTCTCTTTCAATTGCTCCTCTCTAACAAAGGCCTTCTCTAGAATCTAAGAAATTTTATGGGTATATATTGGAAAAAACATGTTACGAGTCTCAAGGGAGTCCCCTATTCTGAATTTTTACCCCAAATAAAAAATATAATGAATGGGTGACTATGATCTTTAGTGAACGTAATTCTCACTTTCCTAATACTGTACACATAATAACGTTTTCTCACTTTAAGTAACGATAAATTATTGAATTTTAGCACCTATATTCTAGTAAAGACTAATAAAAAGCCAATACCATGCTAGTGTAGTCTTCTTAGCAACCCCATAGTCCAAAAGATCCATGGCATTTTTTCTGAAATACTTTTCATAATTAACATAAATGATTAACAATGCATCATACTCTGATGGCTAAATTTGTTTACATCTTACAGAGATCTTTAAAACATAATTGTTGTCCTTAAACTTAGAAACAGTTCTAACTTTTGTTCAAATCCACCCAGAAAATATGAAATAAAACATTCTTCTAAATTTTTGTTGTCACCTATGTTAAGTTTTGGAAATTAGTGTTGCCTCTTTTTTATTTTCAGTTATCATTTACAAGAATTGAGATACAAAACATGTTTGATTCCTTGCAGATATAATTCCCTTTTTATTAATTCCCTTTATTCTACTTTTGGAAAGCAATGGCTTTTTAACTGATTGACCAAAGTAGACGACTGTAGCAAGCAGGATCTCAGCTTTGTTTTACGGGAAAGCACAGGTTGTTGTACTTGATCTTGGGACTACCTTCTCTTTGATAACAGATTTATCACATGATAAAAAAAGTCACACTCCAACAAGGAATAATTGAAAGATGATGATGATATTGACATTGCTGATATCGGTTATGCGTAGTAATTGTTGTAGTTGTTATAGCTCTTGTGGGTCTTGTAGTTCTTAGTTCTTGTAGTTCTTGTAGTTCTTGTAGTTCTTCTAGTTCTTCTAGTTCTTGTAGTTCTTGTAGTTCTTCTAGTTCTTGTAGTTCTTCTAGTTCTTCTAGTTCTTGTAGTTCTTGTAGTTCTTGTAGTTCTTGTAGTTCTTGTAGTTCTGTGTCGTTCTTCTAGTCCTTGTAGTT
>RDPX01000134.1:1114158-1171172 GCA_003991215.1 Morbakka virulenta | reverse complement strand
TTCAAGCAGCAAACTATTCACAAATTGCTGAAGACCACTGACAAAGGAGTATTTGCATTATGTTGCCAAAATAGCCTCTCAAGAACAAACTCTATTGACAGCTGTCACACTAACACAACCGATCCATCTCTTCTCAGGTCTCAAGTGGAAACAGGAAACCACAAAAAATGCAACTGAATGACTGACTGACTGAAATGTCACCTTGTTGTAAATACTCAGCCAATTAGCGATAATAGGGAAAACTGCTTGCATACTATGTGAATGGCCCCATGAAAGGATTAACAGGGAACCAAAGGAATCCAGAGGTCAATTGTGATTCAATCAGAATATCAGCATCAATTAGATGAAGAAGAATGACAACAATCACATTTTAGCCCTCTTTCTTGGTTTGAAAGGACATCCCATGACCAGAAGAGAGTTTTTCCCAATGCTAAAGCAAAATTTTTTATGAAAACTAGGTGTAGCATGGGCAGAAAAAACTAGACGTGATGGGAACAAATGGATATCATTTTTGGATTCAGCACGAAAAATTGGTTCAGAAACACTTTTATTTTTAAAGAAAACATGAGAGTCCCAAAAAATTGTTCCCCTGTGTTATCATTGTGACAAACTTGAACATGAATTGAGCGTATCGAATTACTCAGCCAAATGATAGTAACTAATTTTGAGTAAAAGCCTGTTGCCACTTGTTTACAATTAATTCATTGTAAGATCATAATTATCATTGTACATTAATTAATATTCACAATTTTCATCTTTTCATCTTCTTGTTTTGATGTTTAATTACCGAAAGAACTTCTCCAAAGAAATTGAATAAAAATACACAAACTAGAACATATGAAACAGTACTTAATTGAAATGATGTAAGTATATAAGTGGCAAGTGTTGAAATTTAAAGATCAAGTTTAATATGTATAAAGAGTTGATATAACATTGTGCTCTTACGTCAAAGTTAATAATATGGCCACAGCTTGTTTTTCTTGCTGCTTTTATATAAATATGTAATCTTAACTGATACACAAAGTATTCAGAGAAACAAAAGAAATTATATTGCATTCAGTCATTCTTTCCCTGTGATTTTCTTTTGCACTTTAAGAGTTTAGGAAATCATTTGCCAAAAAAGTTTTTTTTAATGTTATTTCAAGAAAGGTAGACGATTGTTAAAATTTATCTTTAACAAAAGGTTAACCCTTATCTCACGGCTAAACCTTCGTTTTCCCCTTTTATTGTTTCTTTCCTTTTCTATATGCTATATATTATGGATTTTTGTAAAAATTGGTAAAAGTTCTTAACTTTGAAACACTTTCCTGTTATTGGTTTTTGACTATTTAGTTTTGCAAGCTATAATAGTTAGTATCCAAATACAATCCCTTTTATTTACAAAGTTGTGAAGATTGAAATGCCAGTTACAAATATAAGAGCATTCAATACCTTATAAAGTTCAATAGCGTGTGCATTTTTACTGTTTTCTGTAGTTTATAATCCAACGATAGAGTGAAATATTTACTGTGTAGTAGAGTTCGAATCAGGGAGTCTCGAATATTTTCCAAATGTGTTTTCAATTAAGTAAGGACAGAACGCAAAACTTACCACTTGAAAAAAAGAATACAAGAGAAAAACAAATGCTGAGATGCCAAAGCCGCATTTTTTAATGGTTAAGAATCATACTTGTCTGGAACTGAGAATGGAAGACCGAAAAAACAATTGTTTAGCCTCGTTGTCTCCTAGACCTTGTAGTACCAGGTTGACATCTGGCGGAGTTTCGTCTGCCTCGCTGATGAGAAAAAAGCCTCTTCAGGCTTAGTTGGCAACCCTCCTAGTGATGGTGTCTCGAAAAAACCTTTGGTGGTAGTGTCATCTTATCACCATCCTTCTTTTATGAGAGCAATTTGAGGTATACAGTGTCTGCTGTCACTTCTTTCAATAGCACTCTTATCAGCACTTCACTCAATTAGTCAGTTTGATGATGCCCTGGGCCTAAGTAATGGTTTGGGAAAACTATTTCAATTTTCAGGTTTTTTGTGACAATTTTAATCAAACGAGTGGCTTTCAGTACCCGGCAAATTTTCAGTGGACAGGGTGTGAGAATAATCTATCGACGCAAGACTGACTTATCCGAGGGTATAGACTCCACTCTAGATGTGGCAGTAGTGACTCTTCACCGGAAAACCATGTTATCTTCACAAAATACTTTCTTTTTTTAGAGTTCAGTAATATCAGGGGTCTTCATTTTAACTTATTTTTTGTGAAAGCTTTTTTGGATGTGGACTCTAGTCATATTCTTAGGTTTTGTGATACAGCCTCAATGAAAGTGTTACTAATAGGGATTTCCATGTTGATGGCTATTTACCTTTATTTCGAGTAGACTCCGCAACTTACCTTTATCTTCTTGCTGTCTGTGATCGACAGGATCTTCCAGGTGTTAGAATACAAAATTTGTTTCTAAAGGTAAGCCCTTCATCTGAATTAGACATTGTTTCCTCTTCAGAACACTTCTTACCTACTTTTCTTGTATCGAGCTCTCTCTCTCTCTCTCNTCTTCACCGGAAAACCATGTTATCTTCACAAAATACTTTCTTTTTTTAGAGTTCAGTAATATCAGGGGTCTTCATTTTAACTTATTTTTTGTGAAAGCTTTTTTGGATGTGGACTCTAGTCATATTCTTAGGTTTTGTGATACAGCCTCAATGAAAGTGTTACTAATAGGGATTTCCATGTTGATGGCTATTTACCTTTATTTCGAGTAGACTCCGCAACTTACCTTTATCTTCTTGCTGTCTGTGATCGACAGGATCTTCCAGGTGTTAGAATACAAAATTTGTTTCTAAAGGTAAGCCCTTCATCTGAATTAGACATTGTTTCCTCTTCAGAACACTTCTTACCTACTTTTCTTGTATCGAGCTCTCTCTCTCTCTCTCTCTCTCTCTCTCTCTCCTGGCTCTTGCTAAGTTATTGAGACAGTATCAAACTGCATTGATAAGGCTCTAGACAAGCATCACACTCCTTACATCTTTGTCTTGAATGACTTCAATGCTTATCACATGAACTGGTTGACTAATTCTAATAAGACAGACAGACCTGAAGAAGTTACAACTTTGCTCTTGCTCATGATTTTATACCCCATAATATTTTTTGATTCAGAGACAGGAGAGCTTTTTCATTTTAGAACTTTTTTTTACTTCTTTACCTCAGCATTTTGGAGTTGTATTTTTACATCCTTTTGGGTCTTACGACCATTTTGTTGTCACTCTACAGATTAAAGAAACTGTTGCAAGTCTTGTTAACAAGCCATATTATCTTAAGAATTTTGAATTGGTCTGAATGAGTAGAGTGGATTTCATCAATTTCTTGGTGATATTCCTTGGGGTTTAGTCATTAGCAAGTCAACGTCTGATGCTGCAAGTGAAGTAATAGAATTTTGGAATGAAAACATCTGTGCTTAGCCTTAGTTACGAAGTCAAACCTCATTCTCTTTCATGGCTTAACGATATTTCTTTTTCTGTCATTGCTCATCGCAAGCATTTCTATGTTCAGTTTCAGTGTGGTGAAACTAATGACTTCGGGTTTCTTTCAGACGGGCTAGAAATTCTAGTAAGAGGGTGATTTCTGATACCAAACCTTGCTATGCTGAAAGAGTTTGTAAGCATTTTCTTCGATAGTCGATATTTCTGGAAGACTTAAAAAGTGCTTTACATTCCTCTAATCAATCCTCCACTTTTTATTGTGTTTGGCTTTCAATATCCCCTGGGAAAAATGCTGATCTGTTTCCTAAACTGTTTCCTACTAATTTTGCTCTAAATGACACTCTTCTTTCTTTGCCAAAATTTTCTTTGCAAATCAATTAGATTATGGACTCCATTGTCGTAATTTCAAAGTTGGTTGCCAAGGTTATTTATGGGCTTGATCAGTCTAAGGTTTCTGGCCTATATTAAATTCCTGTATTTTGTTTTGAAAGAATGTGCTTCGGGGCTATCTTTCTTGCTGTCTAAACTTCCAGTCACTGTCCATCGGAGTCTTGCTTTCCTTCTTCCTGGAAGGTTTCTAATGTTCTTCATGTTTTCAGAAATACAGGCAGTCTGTCTTATCCTGGCAAAAATCGACCTTTAAGTCGTCTTTCTGTCATTGGTAAGCTTTTTGCACTGCTGGAATTCCTGTACAACTTAGACCTTTTTGTTAATGTTCAGTACATACTTATAGAATCTTGCTCCACTGGAGACCTTGGAACATTAATCAAGGAACGTACCTGTAAACTGATTGATAAGTCTAGTGAAGGACATGCTATAGCTCTAGATATTTTTGAAGCATTTGAGAAGGTGTGGCACGCTGGATTGCTTCATAAGCTTTGAGTTGTGGGGTTTAGGGGAGTGTATTTGGTATCATTCAGTCTTTTTTCTCATATCGAAAAATTCTTGTTGTGACAAAAGTTGAAAAGTAGTAACACAATTTCAAAGTACTATGTTGGAAACAAATCTTTGAACTCCATCATAAACATCCAAGACGAGATGGGGAGCACTTGTCCAGATATGAAAACAGTACCTTATCCACGAAGAGATGGTGGATTTAAAGATATACAAAATGCCCTCAGACATAAGTTACTTTCTAGCGCCATGCAAAAAACCAACCTGTTTAGAAGCATATTTATCCATTGAGTAAATATTAGGACCCCCCCAAAATATGAATAAAATGACAGACCAACCAAGCATCCTTAAAAGAATTGACTGTATGGAGACGTAATGTATAATTCTGACTTTTTGAAGAGACTGCAATAATCTGCCTGGACCTTAAGCTTAAATACTGACAAATTTTATTATTTCCCTGAACTTGGTTTCTTAACCCGCCTTTTGTATTAATATTAAATTATTTGTACTGATGAAACTGTCTTCCGCACAAGTCTCCGTACTAAAATCTTGTTTTTTCCCAAAGCACATTGGTAGTGTTTAAATCCAACGTTCTCTTTAGTCAAAATAACTGTGGTTGAATTTCAAGTCTTCATCATAAAAAAATTGGGTAATTCAATTTCTGCCTCTTACAATGATAAAGAATATTATTTGTGATCACAGTTAACTTATGGATTTTAATCTGATTGTATTGATACTTGAAGATGTATTTAGGTTTACCTTTTCTAAATACTTCATTCCTAAATCAGAGATTTCTTACGTCTGTTTATAGAAAGACTTTTAGAGAATTGAAAATTATTCCAAGAAATAAAATTATATAAATAAAGGAGATTAGGTTGATAAGTAAGCCTGATACTTTTGGTCTTTGTAGCTTTACTTTATCAAAAGGGAAAAGATTTCTGGAACCCCCACTCTAATTAACACAAGTTCTAAGAAGGATGCAAACTTGAAGCATGCAGGTCTGTAAATTTAATGATACCACTTGAATATGAATTCTTTAATTGAACAAGTATTGTAGTACTCTAGCAGATTGCAACAAACATGACAGCAGGAAAATGAACATACAAAATATTGACATTTAGAATTAAATTTCTTGCTCAGGAAATGATTCAGTCAACAAGGTCTTAAGTTAGAAACAAAAAATTGTGCATATGATTTTACTTCGTCGAAAACGAAACAATACTTTGCTTTTCTACAATCGTCTATTTAGAAAACAATTAGGTTTTACTAATTTTTATTATTAAAACTAATGCAGCGCAATTACCCCTATACCCCTTTTATCACTTTCTTTTTCATTATATACAAACCGTAGCTCGTAAGTTTGAAAATTCTGAACTTTATGGACTCAGAGGAAGCCATAGATGTAAGAGCTTTATCATGTCATGAGTCGTAAGCTTTTTCTGAGCTACGTTTCGAGAGATACTTCTCCCTTGTAGCCTGACGAAGGGAGAAGTATCTCTCGAAACGTAGCTCAGAAAAAGCTTACGACTCATGATATGATAAAGCTCTTACATCCGTAGCTCGTAAGTTTGAAAAAGTTTTGTTTAACTTATCTGATTACAAACACCATGGCGATTATGTGGACTTTTTGAAGTTTAGTGATTTAGTAAACCTCCAAAATACGATAAAAGGCAAAAAGTTTGGGGGAAATGAACATAGATTGCCTCTGAAGCAGGTCAACGGTTCAGGTAGTACCCAAAGACCAAGTCCCTTTGGTTGTTACAAAGCATACTCAATTTTAAGAGCTTTGCACTAAAATTTACCTAAATTAAAGAAAAATGATTTCTTTCTATCCCAAGTTAATGAACGTCTTTTTCTATACCTCCTTCCTTTCAAAGAGGACGAAAGTTAAGAGCAAAGAAATCAAACATCTGACATTAAACATGAATATCCAGCGAGAATTGTACAGCACCACATGCAAAAAACAAATAATTCAAAGTTCGATCATGCCACAAAAGTTTGCAACCAATGCAGCATCAACACTCTTTGGTATTACGGTGATCTCAGAAGTGACGCTACAGGATGTATTTGTGCGGTTTAGAATTACTCGGCCTTATTTTAAGTGCCAGTCTTTGTAAAAAGCACAGAAAATCGTCAGCTTCAAATCGCAACAATCAAGCTTGACACACAGATAGAATCATTATTTCACTATTGTATTTAACGTCACTCGGTACACCAAGTACATATTTTTATATTTTGGATTCGCTTCACTACAAGTAAGCTTCACCAACGTAATCACAGGTCAGAAATTAACTTCTGTATTCATAATTATAAGCTTGATCTCCACTTCCCTACTTCTGAGTGTTAATTTCATAAGGATATTCTCTCTTTGCTTTACACCAACTGTCAGAAAATGGAGATAAATCTGAGACAGACAAGGATAAATGAATTGTAAAAGTCGAGCCTTTATTACCAAACATATGGAACATTCTTAGAATAATTTTACGAATTGAACAAAACAGTAATATTTTCTTCTTCGTTATCTTTCGGCTACTCCCTGTTAGGAGTCGCCACAGCGGATCATACGCCTCCATTTTGTGCGGTCGGCAATATTATGCAGTATATTATATAAGACATTTATTATGTTATATATATATATATATGCATTATGTTGTAGATTAGTAAAATTGATTAATGATTATTTCACAAATCTTTGAAAAAGTTAAGCTTTGCGAAACGATAAATACATTTTCTTAATGTCTGGTAATTCAAATTGCTTATTGTAATGGCCAATCTTTCATTTTTGTTCACATTTCCTTATATTATTTTCCCGAGCTACGTTTCGTTTCTCTCTCATTCGGATTGACAGGCTAGTCAATTATCTGTCATTGTATGAATTTCTGTTTGGATATTGCCGCACTTAAGTCAAGAAGTAAACAAACATTGGTTTATTTCATATGATCATCCTCATTAATATTATGGCAACATGGATCTGACATTCAAAACACTTTTTACACTATATAATTAAGACATATTTTATAGTATACATAATTTACTTTGTACTTTTACGTAAATAATATTGAGAGAGAAAACTAAACAAGTATAAGATATCCATACATGCAAGCAAATATGTATAGACAAAAAACAGGAAGTGCATACATTTATATATGGACGGTTATTATTATAATAATATGAATAACAATTATTATTTATAAAACAATTGAAAATGAAGGAATAAGTAAGAAGAATTTGTCAGATTTCCTTTATGTTATCCTCTTGTTATGAGAAACCAAAATTTGAAGTATAAAAAGCTGGCAATATATGGGAGAAGAATACTACGTAGTTACACCCTTGTTTATGCAGAGATATGAGAGGAGGACTTGTTTTTTTCTCTGTAAGTCAAAGTCTTCATTTTACAAACATCATTTAATCCATACCCAACGGTAATATGAAGATAATGGTTCCACAAATGAATTTAAGAATTCTTTAAATATTAATTTGATTGTTTGCTCTTGATAACCGCAATCTTTTTTAAAAATATCATCTCATGATAATGAAATAGTGACACGATAACACGTGTGTAGCTGTTTTCAGCTGCTCCAGCAAATGTCAGACTTTCCATTACCTTGTTCTTTTATTGTTGGTAGTCAAGGTGTTATTTGTCACTTTGTCATTCATCCATATATGATCTTTCAGAAAAACGCCTAGCCATGACGTTAAACAGGCTTCCAAAGGGTTTGACAATCATAACTTAACTATGAAACTTAATGCGATCAACGATGGCTACAACAATACCATTCTTCAATATCTTCACATTTCAGCTGTCTGTTGATTAAACCTCTGATTCAATTGCTCAACTGGAAGCCGAAGTTTTGAGATGACTGGCATATTTAGACTTGGTCACTCCTATCTTAAGAAACTACCACAAAATAACGTTAGTGTTTTAAAAACAGGCAAATGCATTGTGGACTCGTCATTTGAAGATGTGTCAAAAATAACCTACCAGATGGTCTTTGTTTTCTATCCAGACAAATATTTAAGAGAATTTTTATATTTATGCATATTACATTTAAAGAATAAGGAGGAAACATATCAAGATGGAATTTCATATTTAAGTATTCTTGTCATTGATATTTCTACTTCCAGAGAGTGGTAGTTGAAAACAGAAGAACTTGTCTCTCAGGAAAACCCTTCAAAATTGAACTACTTCCATATTTTGCTCCATGGAGTATAATTGTATATGTATTGGAAAAAAGGGCAAGCTATTTCTAATCTTCTTTATTAATTTTAACAAGGAGAAGATTAGAACAATTTTTGTTCAGCAAACTGACATTAAGAAATTCATCCATATAAGTCTATATTTGTTAATAAGCGTATGATGGTAGTTATTAATTATTTCTGCTACAAATATGGATTGGTAAACATAAAAAGGCAAAATAAAAATAAACAAAACAAGAGAAAAGTGTTACGTTCTAACCTTAACTGTTTATGTAGCAAGAAAAAAGAGCCTTTTTAATTTTGTTTAGATAGAATATTGCTACCTTCAACCCACAAAAAAGAGTGTTTTATTAAAGTTTGTCAATATCTTACAATAAAACTCTTTTAAATTTGGTCAACAAGGTAGATTGGTACTTTGAACTAAATGTCAAACTGATTATTTAAATGGTATTTGAGCACAATTTGAAAATTGGCCTCTATTTTTGAAAATTGGTGACAGCAGCGCTTCTCAAAACTCTAGACTTTGCTCTGAGTTCCGAAAGAGTAAAGGATTATTATTTTTATGGTCTTTGTCCCAGTCCCTTCAAAAGTCATCCTGGATATCTTTGGCAGTTTTTTTTATTGCACCAATCAGTACTGACATGTACCATACCTCCATGCCCCTTAGCTTTTGGCACCCTAACTCCATGTTAACACGGAAAAGGTAAGCATTAATAACAAGCTTCCCCAACAGTATAACTGCTATCAACCCTAGTCGTAATGACTTAATTTTCAAACCAGTCTTGCTTTCCCAAATAGTTGGGCCTTCTACATTTTTTCCAAACCAAATAATCATAATTATTATTATCTTCATCATTATTGAAATTATCTTTATCACAAAGATACACATGGCGACATAAGTTGATGCTGAACTCGGTTGTCTCCCATATTGAATCAATTGTCGGTCCTTCAATGGAACTGGTGATGAACAACCCCAACCATATGAACACGGACAAATGAAAATCACCGAATTGACAGTATGTTTTTGGATAAAAACTGTCCAATCGCAAGAGTATAAAACCCATTGTGAATACTGAATAATTATGTGATAAATAAAAGTATAGATTTCGAGCTCATTTTTATTGAGCTTTGGTCTCTTGGCTTCTGTTCAAATATTCAAAAGCTATGAACAACTTTAAAACTTCTAAAAAATTCAAATCTTGATAATAAAAAGAATTCTAATAAAAGTTAAAAAGACAGTTGTCAGGTGTTCGTACTACACTTTTTAGAGGCTATTCAAGGATTGGGCTTTATTTTAACTTGTCTTTGTAAAAATGTATGCTCATTTAATTTGCCCGTCCTATAGTCAAAGGAATACGGTGCGACATTTCTTTTGGACAGAGGTATGGGAAAAAGATATCAAACACAATGAAGAAGCTAACTGTATTTTCAAAGTTGAGACAGAAGTAGGAAAGACTGCTACCAGACAGGCTTAGGTTTGTGAAATGACAGAAAAGTTAAGAAAAAAAGCTAAAAACTCTCTAATTTGAGTTCACTGGGCTCGGATTGAGTACAAGGTTATTAGATTAAGAACATCAAGTCTCTACATGTGAGAATATCAACAATGTTAAATGATGGTCTCTTCACGGGTGATATCGTTCCTGTTTAACGAAAGGAAGAACTGTCCTTATTATTAAGGACAAGACCTAAAGAAACGAGGCTACAAACTATAGACCCACTACATGTTAATCACTTATGTAGAACTATTTTCCAGCACAATCTCGGAAGAAATCTTTTAATTTCAAGATACAAACGGTTTGTTACCAGAAGAACAAAAGGGTTGCAAAAAAACCCGATTAAAAGTCACTATAGATCAACTATTAATTGACAAATACACCATATGTAATTACATTGGAATTTTAGGTCCCTTGATTTCTTTAAAAATGCTGAAAACATCAAAATATTTCTGTAGAATAGCAAGATAAATTATGAAACAGAGTTTACACCTGGAGGACAAACTCTAGGAAAAGTAAAAGTAAAACGAGGAACTTTGCAAGGGAACTGTCTATCATCTCTTTTGTTTATTATCACCTTGATTTCTATGTCACTTGTTATATGTAAACTCAAAGCTAGATATGAACTTTCACAACCCGGTCTAACAACAAATCATCTATTGTACATGGGTGATCTACGTTTAGTTGGATATACTGAAAACTAACTTGATACCCCAAGGAATACAGTGCGTATTTTCAGCGAGGACATAAAAACGGAATTTGGCATAAGTAAGTGCGGGGTTATAATCATGAAGAAAGAAAATTGATTCATTGTGAAGATATCTAGATTCATTCAGGTGATAGAAAAAAGGAGCTTGATACAGATAACGGGTACAAATACTTATGTATTCTGGAATCAGATGACATTAAAGACACTGAAATGAAAGTAAAAAAAATCAAAATATTTACGACGAGTTACGAGTATCTTAAAATATTATCTTAAAAGAAGAAACGTGATAATTGCTATCAATGGCCTGGTTGTGTTGATTATATGGTATAATGCTGGAATTATTGGATGGACTGAGAAGAAACTGAAAGACCTGGATAGGAAAACAAGAATGTCGATGACATTGGATTGCAAATTCTAGAAACGGTGATATTGAAAGCCTGATCTGAAATGAACAGAAGGTGGGCGAGGACTGATAAGTGTAGAAGATTGTGTTTTAATTGAAACGAATTGCTTGCATGTTTATATTTCTTAAAAGCAAGGAAAATATGCTCAATGCTGTTAAGAATGAATAATATAAAGATAGGTATATATATATATAACTCGAAACTCCAAGGGAAAAACAGAAGTTTGTTCCTCTTACCAAAAGTTCGGCAAATTCAAAGTTCTCAATAAATCGGTGGTCTTACATTGGCCCACCTTAAATGGTTAATAGGGAGATGTGATGGACAATTGTCCATCAATAAAACCATTTTCTTGCCTTAAGATGAAAATATTTCATCGATCCCTCAAAATCCTCAAATTCAGAGTTCTCTATAACTCGGTGGTCTAATAGATAAACGTGATGGACAATTGGATATCAATAACACCACCTTTTTGCCTTAAGACAGAAACGTTTCATCGATCCCTCAAACTCACTCCTCGAATAAAGTGGAATCCATCTAGCTTTTCTTTACTTTCAGTAACGGTAGGGTCAAAAATTTTAAGCCAATCAAACGGCGTATCTTTTTGTACTTTTCTACTAAAAATATCTGGAGCTTGTCTCCCAAAACATTCGTAGTTGCTAACCCATTGAGGCTGACTTGACTGTGTTTCCACCTAAACAACTTTCTTTTCTGAGATGGAGAGACTTTAGGTTTTTTAGAAAAATGCATAGATTTTTTTTGCAAGTCCTTTTCTAGATACAGGTTTTCTCATTAACGCTGGAAACATGCCTTTACTATTTTTTACGTGTTTGGGTAACAAGTAGCTTAAAGTGTTTCAAATTTCACATTAACGAAAAAGAGCGATCAATGACCAAAATGAACAATCCTTGCAAAAAGAGGATGATCACGTTATTTTCTCTGGTTGTCTGGCTGGAGATTAAAATGCCCTTTGAATATATGGGAACGTTTGTGTTGAACCTGAAGGTTATAATAGAAAGGGAGAGGTTAGCGAAGAATAGAAACAATAACACTCATTGCTAGTAGCAGTCACATATAAGTTGGTTGATTAAGTACCCGTACTTTAGTATGCATGTTAGTTACGATTTCTTCATATGCATCATCACTGGTTTATTTCACTCGACAAACTTAACATTTAATGTTATATTGTTGAAATATTTTTGGGTCTCTGTCATTCCTACTAAATCGATGTTTGTCTCTAGCAAACAGAAACAAAATTTAGATGTTTGTGGTATTAAAGCATAAAATGTTTGTGTGAGAAGCTGTTTTCACAGCATCAAATTAACTTCCTGTTATTCAAATTTCTACTGCATTTCAAAATTTGATGCCTGGGTAATGAAGGGGTTTGACACATTCGTTTGAAAGTTTAAAACCCAAAATTTGTAAAGGCCTCACGTTAGCCAGGTTGTAATTCAATTAATCCAATAATTATCAATATGATATTTTGAAAGTTACATAATAATTTCCTGACAAATTATGCATATTTTCTCAGAAATTTTTTCCTGGATACAAAGAATTTAGCAAAGAATACTGGCGGAGATGGAATATAATTTTTCCCGGATGCTTTGTGATTGCTCACAGGTGAGTGATTACCATGGAGAGTCGACCTGTTCCTCTTTTACCACTACCATGAAAGTGCTTTTATAAATAGTGGGAAGTTTTCATAATGCCTTTAGTGATAATGCTAAAATCTCCTTTCAGGTAAAGAAACCTACATTAAAAAAATTAAATTAATTTATAAAAACATCTTTAACAAAGGTTTTGACACTATTTGAACACTAATACTCTCGAAACAACAACAATGACTTAGTCAATTCGTTCTGCGGGTTATAAAATAACAAACCATGGCGATAACTACCTAGAACTTTATGCTCCGTTTTGTACCAAAGTAGTACATATTTTTGGAAAACAATTAGAAAATATGAGCTGACGTGCAAATTATATACTTCTGTACATATTAGTGTTATTTAATTCTAATTTAGCATTAACCAGAAAACTGATTAAGTAGGATAAAATAAGTACCCTTGCATAAAAGACAAAAAGGAATAATAAAACAATTATTACAACATTGCTGCTGTAATAATGATTAAAGAGCTAAAACAACAAGAAGAAGAGTTCTTACATATACTCGATGAACTTTTATTTTGATATGGTTTGAATTTAACTTTGTTAATTATCAGTAGGTAGTGAAATAATCAAACAAAGGATACATTCTGTTGCACAACTTCACGCTATTCCGCCCTTTTGCAACCATTATGGAATTACGTTGGACATTCCTACTCTAATCTCTGCATACGTAATGGTGAATCATTTTTCCCTATGTCTTGCTGACTCGTTTGTACTGAAAATTGACCAAATAAATTCATTTTCTTTTTTAAAATGACTACTTGTTGACAATTGCCTGGGATAACTCGCTACACTGAAGGTTGGCATTGTTTTCTTAAATATTTTACATTCCTGTCATAATTCTTTAAAGAATAAGAGAAGTCTAAGAAAAAAAGTGAGTTGACATCATGGAACACATTGTCTACAAAGAGCAGTGCTTTTTGAAAAAAATCCTCAAAATCTTGGAGTATGCCAAAGAAAGTATTAAAAATTGGAAGCCACAGTATTTGAATTAAAGCATGAGCATAAGTATATCTTCAGAATACATTTGTACAGATAAATCTAGAAGGACTTTTGCGTGATTATTTAGACCAAATGTCGCAAAAGCAAATGACCAGTGTAGTGCAATTTCACATCTTGTGAAAATTTGAATTTACCATTTTACATACATCATTCACTTTGAAATAATGCTGATGAGAACATTGCAGCAGTGCATTGTTTTCCTTTGAAGAGAGTTATATTTTCATGCCCAGAGCAGAGGGAAAGAAAATGCACAACTAGCCTTCTTCTGTTTCTTCCTTTTAATTGTGCACATACTTCCAGTTGACAGATTATTACATAAAACGAAATGGAAGTGTTGTATTAATACTCTGAAATTAGTATACCGATGTAATTTAAACAGTAAACACCGTCGACATTCAACAATGAAAAAAGACTTCTTCAAACCGTTGTGTTTTATCACCTGTAGCCACTTCACAAAACTCTTCTAAGTATTTCTGTTCGCCTACTCTCATTGTTTATTTCATGTTGATTTTTTTATACTATTGACATAAACACCTATTTGTTTACATTAATATTATGGCTACTCAGGAACAAATCTGAATTGTTTGATTGTAGTTAAATGTGATTGTGAGTAACATGCAATGGCATTATAGATAGCCTTACAGAGGAAAAGTGTATTATGTACCTTCTAATTTTGTCTTGGAAGAACATTTTATATAGGCTTAAATACGAGCTTAATCCAAAGTATTGCTTGCAGCAAGACATTTTTATTGATTCTTGTGAGTCCGTAGTTTTGTGTGTAGAGCAATAAACATTGTTTTTTGTTGAAATGAGCATGCATTGTACAACGAATTAATAAAAGGGGCTTTTATTACCTCTCTATTGCACAGTAAGGGGACAAAATCCTCTCTTCATTTTAGGGTGCTGAAGTTGGAAAAACTGAAAAGATTTCAAAATGTGTCTCCTTTCAAGTATCGTGTACTTCTTTGATCAGTTACTTTTCTTTTTAAATCAAGCTTAAAGCTGTCTATTACAAGCAAAGTCACCATGAAAACATAACATTTCTGTAAAGAGTGTAAATTGCCTCGTCTGAGAGGACAAAGCCCCAAATACTTTGTTACAATTCTGTCCTATACTGTTTGAAGAGTGACGTTTTTATTTGGGAACCAGCAGTACAATATGTTACTGTAAAACTCTATTTCAAATTCAATATTTTCCCTCTATCTAGGTTTTCACATCAAATTTTAATCCATAACAGCTGCTTTCAATCCATCGTATATTTTTCTCGTGTTTTTATATGTGTTGATTAACAAATACAGAATTATGAATTTTGATACTTGCAGCTTCAAGAGCTAAAGCGTCTCAATTACCTTGAGAGCAATATAGTATTGCTAGGTGGTGCACTATTCAATAGCACATGTTTACATTCAAAAGCATACCTTCATAATGAGCTTAAACTCCTCTTTTATCTCTGCTGCTGCTGGGATACTTTTTAGGTCCCGGTGTATTTTTGCAATGATGCTTTGTTCGATATTATTGAAAGAGCCCATTAACTACAAATCTTAGTAATTAGATTAATTGAACCTATATGTGGATAGAAACACCAGCTTCTTTGTTGAGTGATAGGCAGAGAAATCTAATGAATTTGAAGCTTGTAAAGGAGTTTATTAGGTGTTCATTTTGGATGGTATTCTTAGGTAACGTAACCTTTTTGAAGTTTCCATAACTTTTCTCTTATAATATTTACTTCAACATTACACTGAGAATTAAATATACATCCTTTTGAAGTGGGTTTAAAGTTTCATTTGTTACAATAACTTCATATAGTTATTTCTTATCTTATCAATGGGATCATCTTTATGATCCAGATGTTACATTCAGAAGTCCCGAAATGTATTGCAAAACAGATAAAAATCAAGAGTGAAACAATATTTATTGGGGTTTGAAAAGTGGCTAGCCAAAACAATTTGAACTCGCAGGGTGCATGATCAAAATTCTATATTTTGTTTTACTGCTCAGCAGCATGGGTTTACTTCAATATTGTCCAGAGTTTTCTACACCAAACTAAACGGACCGTGTACTCACAATTTTACCTTAAACTAAAAAAANCATTACACTGAGAATTAAATATACGTCCTTTTGAAGTGGGTTTAAAGTTTCATTTGTTACATTAACTTCATATAGTTATTTCTTATCTTATCAATGGGATCATCTTTATGATCCAGATGTTACATTCAGAAGTCCCGAGATGTATTGTAAAACAGATAAAAATCAAGAGTGAAACAATATTTATTGGGGTTTGAAAAGTGGCTAGCCAAAACAATTTGAACTCGCAGGGTGCATGATCAAAATTCTATATTTTGTTTTACTGCTCAGCAGCATGGGTTTACTTCAATATTGTCCAGAGTTTTCTACACTAAAATTTTTCTAAATAAAAAAGTTTTCTTTTGTCAGTTATGTGTCAACAACGTGGGTATAACAAGGTAAAATGCGTTTAAGAAACAAGAATAATAAATATGGGGATGAATGGAGTGCGTTAAAGTAAAGTCAACAGTGACAAAGATCAGTACGTTCAATTTTCATTTGCTCGGATACTTTTATAAGGACTTAAAAAACGTAGTCCCGAACTCAGCCCTCACAAAAACGTAACTTCTTATGCGAAAATGTATAGGCATTCAGTGGTTAAATTACTAAAATAAAACACCAATATTTCCAACTTAAAACCAACTTTGCCTACGGTCTAAACAAGACCACAACAAGATTAAAATATTGACCCCAATTAGACAAAACAATCTTAACATTAGCTATATAAAAATTCAGTATCTATCACAAACAAGTCAAGAATACAAATGAATTAAATATAACTTACTTCTGAAAGTGAAGCAATACACACTGACGGATTACTGCGTCTAACACAGGATAGATAATTTATGCTTGGGCCGTAAACTAAAGGGTCCCAAATACGAAGTTGAGCACAATAGTTTAAATGACTTATAAGAAAGAAGCGATTAGACTGGTTTGGGCATGTGAGAAGAAGAAAGGAGGATTCTGATCTGAGAAGATCATAGGAGATAAAGATGACAGGGAGGAGAAAGCGTGGAAGACCCAAGCATAGATGGGATGACACGATCAGGAGAGACCTACATGTGTGTGGCCGACAGAAGGAGAATGCGCTTGATAGGAGCAAGTGGCACGCTGTGGTAAATAGCTGGGAGACACCCGCTACCCAAACAGGAGGTGGTGGATAAAGGTGAAAATGGTGAGAAAGTTTAGATGAGTTGAATCAATTGGTCAATTGCTGTAAAATTTGCCAATTGTTAATTAAGAATTACAAGTAAAGGGAAATCTACTGGGCGTGAATTTTCCCCAGTAATATTTCAGTCATACAACCTGAATGTTAATCATAACTACATTGTGGCAGTGGGAATTCACTGGTTTCGCTTACCAGTAATTTCTACAACTTTTATTGTATATTGTGGTAACTGGCTTTGGAAAAGCAAAGATGCCACTGCATTATTAAACAAATAATTCCGTAAGGAGCCCCAAAACCTCGAAAATATATACTTAGGGATTTATAAACTCACAAAAATCGTAGGATGCTGGCTTTTATCAAGACATTAGGGCACAAAAATATTGGGAAAATACCCTACATCAACAAAAATTCAAAATGCATTCATTGTTTTTTCATTGCTTTTCTAATATATACTCGGTTTCTTTGACACTTTTAAGAACAGTTTCGTCACTGTATTGTCTTTAGTAATTTTTTTGATACAAAAGAATGGTTTTTACATGCCATCATCGACTGTCTAGGTTTTTACAGTTGTTTGGCTGCAAGAAATTATCGTCCACTCGCATGAGTTAGAAATTTATAGCGTTGCACATTTAATTTTGGCAAGAAATAAGACTCTACAGTAGATGATGGCTAAGAAAGGAAATTTTCTTTGGTAATTCATTAGAGTATTTTGAGTGTAAAATTGTTTTTCATACCATTAGTGAATCTCAAAATAACAAATCATAGTTAGATCTGCAAAGTAAAAAGGATTACCGTATGCTTAGTTAAGAGGTGAAAAAAGAAATTATTTGATGACCACAGAATATTTCATTAGTTATGCTAATCAAGCTGCAATTAGTTAGTATTATCACCTGTTGCAAGAGACAAGTAAGAAATTGCTAAACTTTTCTTTTATTCCATTGCAAGACCTAAATCGTACTAGAAAAATCTATATGAAAGTGTAATGAAATCAATACTTTAAAAAAAGGTACATTTGGAATATTTCAACCCATTTATCATGTAATATTTTCCTTTGATGGTATTACAATATTCACATGACAGCGCTAGTGAATGATGTTAAGTGAGAAAAATCAGTTCCAGACCAAGTAACAAAGGCTAGTTCTGCAAAAATTAGGAATAATTTGTTTTACCTCAATTCTTTATATTAGTCAAATTAATGAATAGATACGTCTGTTCTGCTGATCTTAGTGGAAAATGGAATAGTCTGATCAACTGAATTAATTTCAATTACCATTTAATTAATGAGACCAGTATGGGAATGTTTTAAAAAGCAAACAAGACTAAATCTGGGAATAGGATGTATACAAAAAGATTAGTTTCATATGCCTTTGTCAATGGCGATTAAAGCAATAAACTATTTTTCATTCTTCATATGTTTCAGAAATATATTTCCTATCTATTTGTTTTAGTAATACAACAAGTTATTGCCCAACGAGAAATGGTGCCATTATTTTTGTAATTACTGATTGTATTCCTAACGAACTTCAAATTTGCTCCACATGTAAAGTAATAAGAATTTCTTCAAGCTTTCAAGGGTATGATATCTACCTAACATAATGGCAATGTTGTTTATGAATTTCCGTGCCAATCTGATGTTACTTAAGTGAGTGTATCGTCTGAAAGAAAATAAGGACAAGGTCAGACGTCATATTTCAATAACAATGAAGAAGGAAGTCTTGATTTGACAAAACACAGTCTCAGCCGTCACGGAGTTGTTAGCTTGACATTAATGCTAATAACTTTGACTTTACTGTAAAAAGCCATTTGTGGGGAAATAAAGATTATGTTTCAGTTTATACAATTAATTGCTTTCACATTTTTGCAAAAAATTGGAATCTCCTCTGCATGTGAAGACTTTGGAATCATTATTCATTAAAATACACAAATCCTGTTTTTTATCTTCAAAGGAAATTTCCACTTAGTTCTAAGTTATTTCATCTCTTTGTGTTAATCTATCAATGACAAGACATTCAAAATTCTTTTACCTTATTTTCGTCGTCCTTGAAGTATTTTGAAGTCTTTTATTTTGGGGTTACGTGTGGGAAGTAAATTATTCAGAAGTATAGACCAAGCTGAACAGTATAAAACAAAACTGCTTGTAAATCTAACTTGAACATAAAGCAACAGGAAACCTAATAATTTCTACTAAGAAATTAGGTCTAAAAAACTGTAGGTCATGTTATAGGTTACGTATGTTCATCGTAAAATGTGCCATATCCTGATTTCCAAATGCTTGACTCAAAATTAGGAATTAAGAACAATAACTGTAACTGGATGAAAATTGACGAGCAGATGTGTGATCAGGTGTGCCTTCTTTTCTCCTAGGCCGAAAGGTAATGGTTTATGTAATAATATAAATGCAGTTTTATTTTAATTTAAAATTAAAAAAGTGCTTTACCGAAGATGATCGATTGATCGTAAGGGGTCAATTAAACGCGTCTTAAAACTTCAAAATAGGTTTAAGAAAAGCTATTGTCTAATAAGCCCAACTATTAAATAAATACAAGATGAAGAAGCCAAAAAATTTCATTTCAATTCATAATCAATTAATGCATTTAATAGTCGATTGATCATACGCAGGCGATCAAATGCTCCTTAAAGTTTCAAAAAAGTTTAAGAAAAACTCAATGAATCCCACTTTAAAAAATGCAAGCTGAAGAAGCTAAAATTCTCTGATAAATTAGAAAACCTTCCATTTTCCTTAACCATAAACAAATTACTCCTCGCTGTAGTACTCCTACTCAAATTCTGAATGCAAATTGTTGACAATGTTCTCGTCTGCGTCTGTGCAATTAAGGTGTAGGAACAACTAATCTAATTTCTATATTAACATTTACCTTCAATTTTGAACATTAACAAATATGATAACTTTGTCTATGTACGTGAGATTTTAGATGATACAAGTCCTTTAACAAGCGAAACCAACGTAGAAGATGCAAAGGAAAATAAAAGTAATCCTGGACATCGAAATCTAATGTTTTTGGTATTGAAATGTTTTGCATGAAATCACTTGGGATCATGATAGCCAAAATCACATGCGAGTTTACAGGACTCTTATTTTTACCAAAGGATGCTGATGCTCTGGGGCAATGCTTCCAAGCCAATGGCTACATGGCCAGAGTGGACCATGGGAATTTGAGTTGGGATAAAGGTGTTATGTATTACTAGACCACCTGGCTGATGTAAAGCCACAACTTATTGAACGGTTAATAGAGCTGTTATTGATTGCTAATGCATATGAAGTGAGTGATACCCTTTCCATCTTAATTTTTTTAAGGAAAAGTTTTATGCAATGAGGAATCATACTATATGCTTTGGTGTAACGGACACAAGGTATAAGCCCTTATTTAATGATCCAAAGACCTGGAAGATTGTGTTTTGAATAAAGCAAAGATGTTTGTCTAGAAAAACGTAATTAAGAAAAAAGAGATTATGAAGGCACTTGAGCGATTCCCAATGGTTCCAAATAAGGACAAAAGAAGAATATAGTTTGAGTGAGATGAATCATCAAACTGCTGTAACTACATTTAAACCTAGAGAGCGGGAATAGGAATGTCCAAAAGTTCTAGATTAATCACAATTAAATTACGATTAAGTCTCTTTTGATTTAGGAAAATCATTGTCTTTCCAACAACTACTTTACCTAGCAGAATAAGGATTAAGCGGAGTGTCATAACGATCATCAAAAGCTAGAAATGAAGTTGACCCCCTAAAACGTTAGACCTAAGGTTCAACCTTTTATCTTCAAAGGCTACTTTAATATCTAGTCTAATAGGTCAGCTAATATTTTTAAGTGATTTTATACCGCTGAAAGATTTATTCTTCAAGGCAAGACTCTGGAGGTTTTTTTCCAAAAATTTTTTATTGTGTGTACATGTGTCCTGAATACATAAAACTATTTGCAATAGACATTCTTTAATAAGAAAATTTTCTGTAATACCAGGACTAAAAAAATTAAACAGCTGAGCTACGAAATACTTTCTCTTGGTTTGGCACTTTCCTTTAACACTTTTTTGTTACAACGTGATACCTGGAATGGCTTCGAATGCTTTACGTTTAAAATTCCTTATCTTCTAAGTTTCTTCCGATAGCTTGAATCTCTGAAATAAATATGTATGCAAAAGGGACAGAAATAGGGCGTTACTATTAAACATTTTGCCTTTTCATCTTAAATAGGAACTCTTGTAAGACAACAAAAAGCTTTCAAATAAAAAAGCTAAGATTGCAAAGTGCAGACAACACGAACTAGGGTGCTAATTCATATGAACTTTAGCCAAAAACACGAGAATTATCATGGAAATCATCCTTTGTTTCTTTTCCCAGATCATCAGGTTATCTATGAGAAAAACGAGTTTATCTATGAGAAGCATCAAGTTATCTATGAAACTCATAAAACTCTGTATTAGTCTCACAATCCTATCCCTCACAAAAAGGCTAATTCACCTGTTCTCCTTCTCGTTACCACATCGCCAAGTTGAAAGCTTGACACTGTAAATAATGAAGAGAAAATGATTTTCGGACAACCTTATTAGGCAGTGTTTTCTCTATTTTTTCAATTGCTACAACTATCAAAAGAGGTTGTCTATCTTTACCACTTGCATGGCTTTAGAAGAGGCATCTTTAATACTTGGCCTAAACAAACACACAAACCAATCTCATTTACTTACGGGTTTCTTCAGCTTGTAATTTGAAATAATGTTTAATGAAGAATTTGGTACCTACTACGTAATGCTATCTATTTCATTAAACAAATGAAAACAAAGTGTAGCTACCCTTCCGATTTTTTACTTGTGTGATTTGGAAGAAACTTTAGCACTGTTAAAAATCTTTGTTGTACCATATATACAGTAGTCGAAGGAAGCAGGGAACCAGTACGCGTTTTTTCCAAAATGTAACTAGGATGACTATCCATTGAAAATAGAGACCATTATTGTAAGTTAAGCCAAATAGAGATGCTTCAAAAACAATTATTTCATGTCTTTTTGGGAAACCTAGGTATCCCAAAGAGACATGAAAAATATCTTGATATTGAAAGTTAGGAATTTCTGTCGCGTAAAGTAAACAAAAAATACGTTAAGTTTGTGAGTTACAACCTAGGTTTATGTTTTAAAAATAAACACACTGAAGGAAGTAGACCATATCTGTTAGAAACAAGTAGTGACGTCAGTTAGAATATTGTATAAATGACTTTTTGACTGTGTAACACTTTAAGTAGATTCACCTTTGGTTGGAGGTAACAAGCATTTAACTGGTGTACGAAATAACAGAACTCATAGCAGATAATAGAACATAGCAGAAACCACATTACCAGTTCTTTGTGTTCCCTCGTAGAACGAGAGAACACAAAGAAGTGGAAACAATTGAACAACCAACGCATAAAATGAACAGATAGCGCTGTAAAATCTAGGGCTGTTTTACTTACAGTAGAAGAATATCAGAAAAACAACAACCGAAATAGGCTGCAAGCCTCACCTGATCGAGAAAAGTAAAACAGAAGAGTAAGAAGTAATGGTTATTGTTAGCACCACCACCATCAACACCATTGTGACTTATAGTGTCCAGTGTATGCAGGAGGCATCGATGAACAACTTTCGCTAGCTTATTGTTAACAAGGACATTGTAAATACAGTCGTAGTTTGTCTGCTTATTTTAATCGGACTTACCACCGGTCCTCTGAAAAATAATCCATTTAATGTCGGAATTCTACAGATATACCGTCCAATATCGTCCTCAACGGTGATCATGTAGAAAACCTCAGTAGCAAGTGCTTATAAATAGAATCCAAAGAATGACACCCTTGTTCTGAAAGGCTTGAAGGTCAATATAGAAAATGAAGTTTGCAAGAACTAAAAAGACAACTACAACGATGAAACTACTTACAAAGGCCTAAAACTCCTGAAATTTAGCAGCACAAGTGCCTGATGGTGGTCAACACATTGAAATCAGGCAAAGCGAGCAGAGGATTGACATAGTTCTGCCCAATGAGAGAACATCACGTCCAGATAGGTTATGTCGTAGTAAAAAGACACTTTCAATCTGGTGTGAACGTCATCAAGAAAATAAAGTTTTTCAGAAAATACCATAGAAAGTGGCTACCATTGATGACGAGCTTCCTCTCCTATAAGAAAAATAAAAAAAAGAAGGCTACACTATGCCTGATAAAGGAAAGGAAAGTCATGGGTCCGTTGACTGACAAATTCAAAACAGCAACGACCAATATAACCACAGGTCCTTAGTTTCATCAATCAGTCGAAAACGTGGCGTCACGCCTTGTACGACATACGACCAGAAATGACAAAAAAATGAGCAAACAAGAAATAGTTAAAGAGAAGAGATTAGTCAACCAACAACTTAACTTTAATTAATGGTATACAAACGTGGTACATTTAAGCCTCGTGATATATAAAAATAGTCAGTCAATCTTTTACATAAAAACAAATGGTCTCAATTTTGTCCTTGTACTTCTCGCCGTTGAAAGAGGCAGACAAGTTTGAGAGGTAATAACTTCGCAGTAAAACAACCTAGTATATATTTGTAATTTAGATTTGAAAAAATCTTAGAAGGGAATTGTATACCTCATCAAGCTAAAAAAAGTCTTGGAAGATAATTGTATGCCTTATCAAGATGGATGGCCCTCTGGCAATTACCTGCAGGTGGTAAATGCATGTATTCATTAAAAGATGAGGAAACGCAAATGTCGAAAGCTAGGCATGTTAGACAATATTTCAACTCACCACGATTCTCACTTTTCTTTCTCTGATCTGTCATAGACCCACAGGCTTTGCAGCAGGTAAAAAGATACTTGTGCTTTATACTTGCCTCTAAGTCATGCAAGTCCTTTGATTTATGGATCTTTGATAAGTCCGATTATTTTGTCATTATCAGGATTATCACAGCTATACAGAGATTTTCACAAAGCATTGAATTCCAAAGATCTGCAGTACAAAAGCTTATATTTAATTTTTTGGTAATACATCTTCCTTTCAAGCTTTCATTATGTAATAATTGTGTGTCATCAAAAAGAGTTTCCTGTTTACAACCATGGGACATGCAGCCAGCACTCTCGAAAATGCACAAAGTCCATCTCAGTACACCAAAGTTGTGTTTACACATGTTAGGGAGCTATTCGTACATCAAATTTCAGGGTTTTTTTCAAGAGGGTTTTATATTCAACGGAGAGTAATGTAGGAGAGTAGGAGAGTAATCATATTTGTTTAAAATAGAATTCAGCGATTGGAAGGATTAGAGAGGTTACAATTTACACTTCTTCTTTGCAGAATCTACAAGTTGTGTTTTATCAGAACGTTAAACAGATTTTCTTTTGCAGTTTTATATTATTTTTAGTATCTATATTCACCTGTTGATTCCCACAAAAAACCTAACCCACTAAAACCAAAACCTTACTCTTCAGCACCTTAACCGATGAATTTTTTTTCTCTATTAGTGTTCTGTTTACAAATATCTCCAATATGGTGTAGTCGTTGCTGCTGATTGAATACACAGATTGAATTCTAGTTATTTAAGGCTCCATTTATCATTTTCTAAATTAAGACTGTACGTTGCTGTGGGATTTTTGTGTATGATTAACCGTGGACAGTTTAAAAGACAGTATCATTTCTTCTTTGTGTTTTGAAACTTTAGGAAATTTATGAAAGAATTCAAAGACTTTATTGCTATTTTTCAGAAATATCTCTATACTCTCTATTTTTTGCTTTCTGTCAGTTCTTTTCTCTTATTTTCACGATATACTTGCAGGTATATATTATTAGTTTGAAATATTGAAGCTGCTTTCATTTTTGAAGAACGTTCCCACACTTTTTGCCGTTATTTACTGTGAAGTCACCAATATTTGATTGTTGACCCTGCTAAAAAGTAAAAGTACGTCTCAGGCCAGCAACTAAATGAAAGAGAAAAAAATATATAGCTGGTCAAAAGATTGGATAGGGATGGAATAGGAAAATGTAGAATTATTGATTAAAGCCCTATACATTTTGTCATTAGAACAAAAATAAAGATTTTCTCATTCACTTACGTCTTTTGTGTTAAAAAAGACTGAAAGTAATTCTACTTTAATGTTTAGCTGGTATCTGTCTTGAGTTCTTCAGTCTGATTAGTATTAGAATAAGATAATGAACTACGGAATTATAAAAAGAGGCTTGCACATGTTTACTAAACTCAGTCACGTGAACTTTTTTTGCACAATGCGATGCCTTCTATCGAGCTTTACATTTCTCTCATTGTACGAGTCTCATACTGTAGGAATAAACTGACTCCTTTGCCAACAACCTCCTTTTCAGAAGTAAGTAATTCTTTATAATCAATCCCCATTATCTTTTTAATGCCTTACAGTTAACTGTAAATGTGGATCAAAATGAAGGATTATAGCGCTTACAAGGTATTCTACGTAATCTCAATACGCCTAAGCAAGTTAAGTTGTGACTCAGCTGTTATTAACTAGCTTGGGCTCTGAAGAGAACATGCCCTGGATGAAGCTTTTCCTACCACACCTATTCGTGGAGACAAAGAGCTCAGCTAAAGCTGTTTCACCAGAGAGCATAATGTTAATTAGACCAACTGACATACTCAAAAGACAATTATAATTTTCAGTTTGAGCAATTAAAACAAGGAGTGAATGACTTACATAAACTCTGCCTGTTTACTTAGGACTTAATATAAGTAAAGTGTCCTAACTTCAGTAAACAGTGCTGGAGAAAAGCTTTTTGTAATTTTTATGATTTTGTTTATTCACTTTAATATTGCACCATAGCTAATATACTATGAAAAAAGACGCAATGTTTTAAATCCAAAGTCATTGATTAAAGGTTCCATGAAACCCAAAAGGTAATATTGATTAAGCAAAAAATTGATACCTTGTTTTATTAAATGTACTGTTAGGTGAAGAGAGATGAGAGTTTATATGAATAATTTGTAAAGAAAACCAAAACTATTGTTATGTCAGATAATTTGAATGGTCAACAGTCAGGTATTTATTTTCTATCATTGAACTGGTCATCTGCTGTTAAAATAGTTCTTTACAGCAATGTGACGAATAAAAATCAAAATCACACTAATCAATGAGAATCTGATTTAAAGAAATGAGGGTCATCAATAAATCGTTCTCCTATATTCTGTATGTTTAATAATAATAAAATTAATCTTAGATTACACCCTTTGAAAATATATGCAATTTTGATGCTTTATTATCAATATGTCCAATTTTTTGGAAATAAGGAAAGGAGAAATATCTAGATTTGAGAAGAAGATATGAAACCATAAACTTGAATACAAAATGTACGCTTTAACTGTCAGTTGCTCCTGTTACACTTGACTTATACTTCATGTAAACATTGCCGACTTCTTGCGCAAAAGCTTTCCTGCATTTTCTTCACATTTAATATTTAGAATCTGTTAACATATCCGAACAAGATCATTATAAGAAATTTAAAGAACAGAAAGAAAAACCAATGTAGCTGTCAAAAAGGCAAGTATTTAATACTTAAGAAGAAATGCCCAAAAGGGTCAAAATACCAATAGTTAGTATTGGTCTTCGGGAGTTACACACTATGGAGTAAAAACACACATGCAGCGCCAGAAACCCAGGTAAAGTGAATGCAGTTACATCTACTGTACCCAAAGTGCAAAATTATAACAACAACCTAAAAAGTGGTAACTTTACTTTGCTTTCCAAGTGGCTTATCACAAAATATGATGAAAGAGGCATTGTTCAAGCAGTTGTTGCTGCAAAACAACAGCTTATGACTACACCACTTGCCATTGCTATAATTATCATGATAAATATTATTATTATTATGATTATTATTACTAGTTTATTGTTATCATCAATATCAGTAATAGTGTTGATATTCATTAATTTTCTAATCAGTGTCAGCATTATTATTTATTTTTTATCATCGTTGTCATTATTTTTAATTTTCGAGGTTGATAAAACTTAAACAAAAATGGTTTCCTACCAACGTTCTGCTGCACTGTAAACTGAGTCTAGCATGAAGGCTCTCCTGTTCAATGCTAGAAAAAGAGAAGAATAGTTATTAGCTTCAAATAAGCCTGGTAGGAAGCATTGCAATGTGTGTTCCAAGACCCAAATGAAATACTGCGAACACTAGCAAAAGATCTGCAAGAGATGGAAAATCGTCCTGTGAAGAGACCTTTAAAAATCGTATATGCAGAAAATCAAAATGAACCACAATTTGTCACCAGTTTCATTCTCTAAAAGACAAAAACTTTCTTTTACCTTCCACTCCCTAAAACAGACATTGGTTAAAAAAACGTATTGGCTGGAATTTATTTCAAAAAGACAAGTTCATTTACCAAAACTATTTACTCTATATCAGGACCAGTCCTTACGTGGTGGTCTGAATTATCAACTTCTCTCTTTCGTTCACTTGTCTCAGGTATTTTGTATTGTATTTTCTTTCTTTAATGTTCACCTTATTTTTCATATATCTTTGTCCAGTTAACGCTGTCCTTTTAAGAACTATTTCATTAAAATCCTTCTTAAGAAAGGAAAAAATTGAAATGCTAAATCAAATATAAGAAACAGATATTTTATACCTTCAAAAAAGAATGCTTATTAAAACATGTTGTGTGCAGCTGTGCGAATGTTAATGAATCAACAGGTGTTACCTGAGAGCTTTGTTTTGTCAACACAAGGAATGTATTGGACCAATCTGTACCTTCTAATATCCGAGAAACGGAAAGTTGACCAATTTAGTTAAAAAGTACAAAGCTACTGAGGAAATGTACGTACACCTGATTTGCTTAATCCACAGTGACGAAGATCGAACATTCCAACTAATGAATCTTAAAATGTAGGAAGTTGGCAATTTTGGGCTTGCAAAGGTTAAGAAATGAAGTGTAAAACTTAACTATTCAAATAAAAATAAAAATGCGGAAGCAAAATTATGAAAAATACTATGAAATATGACCTATTGTCTAAAGCTGTAATATTAAAAAATTATAAGCAATACTTCATTAAATGAATCGTTTATTTTCTTTCAATCGAAATATGACCCCTCACAAATGTTTTCAACAAAACCCTGTGCATTCCATTCGTTTAATTACACATTTGATTATTAAATCCTTCTCTTATATTGGCTTCGGTAACTTATTGATGACAATACAAAGCTTATAGTCAAGACTTAGTTAGTCAAAATTTTTCAACTTTGTTTATCGGAATCTTGTTTTCCGCCATCCCGGACAGTTTCTCATGTTGTTCCTGTCTTCAAGAAGGTAAGTGATTCATCTGATTCTCGCAAATATCGATCTGTAAGTCTTCTTTCTATCATCAGAAAGACTTTGAATGACTTAGTAGCAATGCGCTGGTGTAATCCTTGCAGAACCTTGGCCTCTTTGTTTATGTTCAGTACGGTATTAGAGGATCTCGCTCCACTGGTGTTCTTTTGATTGTAATCACGTAGCGTATCCAGAGGTTTATGGATAATTCTGGTGAAGGAAAATTTATAGCGCTTCACATTTCCATGGCATTTGATAAGTTGTGGTACACTAGGTAAATTAATAAGCATTCTGGTTTTGGTATTTGTGGGTGGGTCTTTGGAATCCTTCACTCGTTTCTTTCAGATCGTGAAATACTTGTCGCATTGGATGGAATTGCATTTGATGAACATCCCATTGAACCTTCTTTAAATCTTTTTTCCTTCTTTTCATCATTGATCGTCCAGGTACCTTGCTTCAGTTTAACACGATTTGTGGTGATGGCACTTCCCTGTACACTGATACTGACTACAAGACAACTCACCAGGAACAACTCAAACTTGCGGAAATCCGAATTTCAATGTGTAAGAAAATTGGGAAGGAAGTGGCTGGTTACTTTAATAGCCGCTAAAACGCAACTGACATTGTTTAATCGAAAGCTGATCCCTTGTTACCGTCCATTTTGATGTTAACTCTAGTGACATGGCTTCTCCTGTTGAGGAACGTTCATCAATAAGGACTTTGGGTTTGTCATTTTTTCCAGTTCTTTCGGAGGCTTCTTTTATTTGATCTACTGGCAAGTAGAACTCCGTTAGTTTCGTTACAAACTACTATCGTTATAGTAGTTTAGTTATTCCCCATTTTTCTGGTACCATTTCTTTTACCAAATCTGGTTGAAAAGATCAAGAATCGGGACTTTTATTGTTCTTTATCCTCATGGTTGCATTGATAAGTTCTCTTCGTGCTATGGGCCCCATTCTACTAGTAATGGCTCGGGATTTGGTAATTTGTGCCAGTCATACTGAGTATTCGGAACTGGCTAATTCAAAACGTCCTTTAAGTGTTCTGCTCAGCTAACTCTTTTTTAGCCTCTGTTGACGCAATCTTGCCCTTCTTGTCTTTGACGGTTACATTTAATGAGCTGATTTTCCCAAAGGGTTGCTTGGCGATTTTAAACAGTCCCAGTCTGTCATTTTTTTTATTTTGCTCTGCTGCTTCTTACATCTCTTTTGTCTTTATTTCAGCCAAGTCTTTTTTATTCTTTCTGCGCCTTCACTTGACCTCTTTATTCATCTCTTTGTACTTCTTCTGGGCAATCCTTAAGTGCTCAATTTTCCTCGCTTTGTCCCTCGTGGCTTTCGCGTCAGATCGTTCATCTTTCAACTTCCATGAGACAGGGGGGATCCACTGCTCCTTTTCTTTGCCCTTTTTTTACTTTTCCTGAACATCTTCATCCATTTAAAAGATAGTAAATCGTTTGATGGATCTTCCTAAATTCTGCCTGCCAATTCAGGATTCAAACATTTCTCCGTTACCAATGTTTTGGGTCTTTCTTGGTTCTTCAGTTGCTTGTCTTAGCCTAATTTTCCCACCCAAAAGTGACGACCTGACAATGTATCTGACTTCCAGAGGGGATACAATTCCTGTGGCATTAAGGAAGATGTGATCGATTTTATTTAACGTATTATTGTCAGGTGATGTCCATGTCCATTTATATATGGATTTTCCTTGAAGAAGCTGCTTCCTGTTTGCAAGTTGTTACAATTGCAGGGTTCAATCACCTTCTCTCCGTTATCTTTGGTGTTGGTAGCTGAACCAAAAGGACCCACTATACTGGCTATTCCTCCTCTAGCTTGCCCAGTCTGTGTATTTCGATCTCCCATTACTATCTTCATATCATAGCTGGAAAGATTGTACACGACATTTTGCAACTTTCTGTAAAAATTACCTTTGTTCTCTTCGTTGGCAACCTCCGTTCATCCATAGACTTGAACTGTTGATGACTTGACAGATTTTGTTTGAATCGTCCTGCAATAATTCTATCTGCTATTGGATTTTATCCAGTTAAAGCTACTGATGCTTTCTTCTCAAGGAATACTCGTACCTTCATGTTTTCTTCATCATAGTCATGGTACAAGAGTCTGACTTCTTCACTCAACAGTTTTCCTACCCCTGCCTATTTGATCTCACTAAGTCCTAACATTTGTAGTCCGTATTCCTTCATTTCACCCATCACCTGGGCTAATTTTCCGGTGTCGTATAAGGTAGTTATATCTTATGCTCCAAACTTTGTTTGGTGTTTGGAGGAGAAGATATGGGAGTTTGGAGTATGAAGTAACTCAGGGCTTTATACCATATTCTTGCTCTTTCTCCAGTTTGTTTTTGGAGCTAATCGAAATCTTACCGAACTATAAATTAATTAAAGTTGCATTGACCACACCATTGTCAAGTACTAAAGCAGAGGGATACTCTTTATTACTAAAAGGTCTCAAAATACAAAGTTATATGTAAATATGCAGGGTCAGAAAACAGAAGAATGAGCTTTTTTTACAAGAATTGATTTCAATACTTTATCTTGTACTTCTATATTTTGATGTTTATGTGTTTTTATTATTTTATGATTATTATTGTCTTTATCACTATATGTAGAACTGGGCTACCCATTATCATTTTAATACTAATTCAACCGTATTATCTTCCAAGAAGAGCGATATGAACATGGAAATTCATATATACCTTATCGGTGAAAAGTTCGTATAGCTTACGTGGGTTAAAAGGTTCGTCAAACAGGAAAAAAATTCGTTATTTTAACTGACAAAAATATTCAACTGAACTTGATATTCCTACCTTTTAAGCGGCCAAAAAAAATCTTAGAAAAGGAGAAGAGAAATCATTCAATTTACTCTTTCCTGTTTTCTAAATGTTTCTAAAGATCTTAGTCGATTTTTTACATATAATACTACAACTTTAGCCTCACATTTTGTATATATAGTAGTAACATTAGAATTAGGCATCTTGACATCCCTCTATCATCAGCTTCGTTGCTGAAACGTAGTTAAAAGTTTTTATGAAAACGTAAAATATAAATAAAAGACAGTTTACTTTTCCAAAATTGTTCCTTTATCTCCTGTCTCAAACATTGATATGCACTGTTGCAATTTAGAAGTAGTCTTACTTTCCAGATAGGCTACCAACAATGAGACATTATATAAAGAATATATTTCGGGATTTGCATCCATCCTCAGCTGAAACATAAAATGAAAATTAAACTTTATTAATTACAATTGGAAACGAAAAATACTAAAAAGAAAAACCGTATAAAAAATTAATCTACAATGTTAAACTGTTTACAAATAATATATATCTATAAAGTTTGTATAACGATTAATGTGATTAAAACAGTTATAGTTTAATTTTTAGGGCCCTGCTTCGATATTCGGCCCTTGTATTACTTTCCTCAAAGATTTTATTTACATGTTACAAGCCAAAGCAACACTTTTTGGCTGCTCCATGCACCATTTTTTATCCTCCAGACTAGAAGGGAATTTGGCAGGGTAAAATAAAAGAAACACAAAGTCTCTAACTGTTATACCAAAGGAATTGTTATGTCCTAATCAATTACTATTAGAATGGAATTTGGCTAAAAGCAACTGTTTTTTTTTCTTTGTTGCGTCATAAAAATCCTTATTTGAAGTTTTTTAAATTTTTCTAGTTAAAAGTGTGACCAGGTCTTCTTCTTCTTTGCCTTTCGGCTGCTCCCCTTTAGGGATGGATCCATGCAATCCTCATTTTATACTGCAGGTGCTTTCATATCCTCCTGCACTGCTCCTATGAATCTTCTTTTGGGTCTTCCTTTTCTCCCTCTTCCTAATATTTCTATCTGTAGCGTACTTTTCCAAAGTAGTCCACTTTTCTCCTAGTTATGTGGCCGTGCGATCTGAGCCTCACTCTAAGTGTGAGATGATAAATTTTCTATATCCACTGCTTTATAATTTTACTTTGTATAAAAAATTGTGTTTCTTAGCCTTGTTGTGATCATTACCAAGCTTAAGCTTTTATCTTTATTTAACATTCCTTCCTGCCACAAATGACCGTACGTGGTTATCTTTTAGGGGTATTTACTGCCTCCTCCTCAAATAATAACAGGACCCGCATAGTTTGTTAATTTTGTATCAATATTTTATTTGTTAAAGACCAAGAAGCTCTATAATGTAAAACTTAATTTTTGAGGATTTCTTTGCATTCTGCAATCATAATTTCTTATTAAAAACGTTGCATTCGTATTGGGTTTTTATCGATATCTATTTATAACCCATTATTTGAATGTGCAAATTGTCTGAAAATGATATCAGCTTGTTGTTTTTGCGGTTGTTGTTAGGCCAACACCTGAATCACACACCTTGCTTGTTTAAGCAAGGTTTTTTTTACTTCTGGATCTGGTTTGTGCAGAATGTAAACGAACTAAAATTTAATAGTTTTAACGTAGATAAAATACTCTTCCTTGCTGAAATTCTTATCAAAACTTACTTCCATTTAAATTTTGATAGAAAATTTGTTTGACTGGGGCACTCTTAAACCTAACAGCAGGGGATTATTCTATTTTGAAACATGTGTTGTGAAAAAAGTCCAAAGGTTTGTTAGCAAATATGACGAGTGATTATAAGTTCTATGGATTGTTTACATGTAACTCAGTTAACATTCTGTGTGCTGCAGGTAGTTATTGCAAATAGAAAGACCATCTTTGGAGATACAACAATTATGAACATGCCCGTACTATTTTGTTACTCAGTATACAATTCTAAAGACATTTTTTCCGGCTTGACAAAAATAAATATACCATTTCCAATTTTATTTCAATCCTCACTTATTTGTAAAAGAATAATGCTCATGTCTCCGCGGATCAGTTTCTTTTATCTGGTATTTGGTAATTACCACTTCACTTCGGTTTTGCCACACCTTACACACCTGGTTTTTTTACAAACACATAATACTGTCTACTCAAAATAGGCGATGTTTGTTGAAATCCAAAGACAGCTGTCTGACATTTTCAACACATACAGAATTAAGTAGCAACAATGGCCAAGGGATCATGAATAACTTTTAATATGGATAAATTAACAATTTAATAAAAGAATAGTAAATATTAATATTATAACTGTCACTTACATTTACTGTGGTTATTATATATAAATGTGCTGTAAATATATGATAATGCTCAACAACATCACACAAATATACAAATAATTTTTTTCTCAGGCATAACGTGTGGTCTCCTTGCATACCGTATCGTTTTCTATTCCGTTTGATTATTAGGTATTGAGAGTTGACAACATATCTTTTACTAAATTAATTGGTAATATAAAACAGGAATTTAGTTGTTAGACACAGTAACTATCGTAAGCATGAGTAATTATAACTTTATAGTTTTCCTTCACTGAAGTAGGAGATGACAGGTCAACATATGGTTTGTTCTATATGAAACTACCTTTAAGCTGTCAATGTTTCAAGATACAACCATGAAAAGAAAGGTATGGTATATTAAAGAATTTCGTAAGTACCCTGGTTTCACGAACGCTAATGTCTTCGTTATCGTAGCTCAAGGGATGTAAAGTTCTGTCATTATGTGATTACGTCATGAAAAAGGCAATTAGTTGTAATGAGGAGGGGTTTTTAATTGCAGTTTGGCAGCTGGTGACTTCCAAATGCTACCTCGTGTCATTTTAGACCGACGTGGTACATGCGGCTTCTAAAAAAGCCAAGTGATTAAGCTTAATTAAAGAAAGGAAAGAAAATGGCTTTGATGAGGGGATTTAAAAGGTAGAAGAACAGTCTTATTCTGAAAGCAAGAGGACAGACAAGAGTTCCAAATTTTTTAATGTGGGAGCGAAGAAGCTAGTTAAATAGCAAATTTTTTTGCAAACTGGTTCCAAGACAGTTTTCAGGTGAGCACATGTATCAATACCTTTAGACCGTTTGAAAACTTTGTAGGAAGGAACAAGTAAAGAAACTTCGCTGGAAAAATTACTATAGAGGTATTTGTAAAATAAAGAGGTTATGCAACCTCACGACGATGAAAAGGGAAATGGAGTTGAACAGTAACCGAAGCTCCAATAATGTTTTCAATACGACATTAAATACGATTGAATAGACTGAGAGGGCTACGAGCTCCAGAGTAAAGAAGCAAGACCTGACTAATGTCTTGTAGACATAAAGAATGGCTTCAGAAAAAAGATAAAAGAGACAATGATCGAGAGAGAGGGCCTACTTTCATTGCCCCAGGGCTAATAATTGCTTTAATGTATAGACTACAGACAAGGTCATTAGAAAGCTAGGTTCAAGGCTTCTTAAAGATTAAACTTCAAGCAGAGAAAGACCACCCTTGAAAACAGAAAACGGATTGACCGATTTTTCTATTGAAAATAAGAAGCTTAGTCTTAGTAACATTGAAATAAATATTATAAATAAAAAAATTTGTGCAGTAAGATACAATATTTTATGACTATGTTCTGAACACGACTAACAATTGTACAATTTTTAATTCACAGCTGTATTACTTTATTGGAAGCAACAATGACTACTCTTTGAACAAATGCTACTAACAAGTTGTTTTGACAAGATATTTAACAACAAATTGTCAACAAAATTGATAAAGGACAGTGTTAAGTTGTACACCAACTTTTCATGTATTTCCTATTGTTTTCTTCAGTATTTCATTGATCTAAAACTATATAAAATTGCTAACTCTTTGTAATCACTGCAGGCTACGTCAAGTACAGTTCTGTACAAAGAATTCATTGAATAAAACAAACTCTTCTTTTCTCACCTTATGCGAAAAGCAAGACTACTGAAGACATCGGCTTGAGTATCCATCTTTCTCTGGAATATTTAATGAGCATACAAGCAAATATTTGACAATTAAAAAGAACTTAATAATAATTAAGTGAACTGACTCAAATATTACTACTGACATGTGTTGACTGGCTGTGAGTGCCGAGTAAAACAGTCAGAGGTTATGTGTGATGCCAAGGATGTAACATGGGAATTATGTAGATTAGTATAAGTTCTCAAATTATGAGCCAGATTGTAACCGAAATTTCATTTGACCCCTGAAACTCCTATGAATCTTGTTTTGGATACGATGGACTGTGCGAACGATTTGAACACAAGAATACAAATTAACTTTGATAATCAAATGGTTTCTAAGACATCTCTGAAGATTGTGCTAATACAGTAAATTAAATTCATCTCAAATCTCAAATTGTTGATGAAGATATCAAAATAAATAAAGTATTGTCTTCTTGGTTCTAAAAAAGCTAGGCAGACTTGTACTTGGTCATTAGACAAATTCAGTAAACAGACCTAAAGAAGAAAAAAATCCAGCTAATATTTTCCTAATATTTCAGAGCATGATATGTGCTAGGACCATCCTTGCCAAAAAGAAAATGCAATGAGTGCGGATTAAATAGCTTTTCGTCACAACAAAAATGATATTTAATTATTTGTTTCAGGAATCTTTGAGATGTATTTTCGAAAAAAGTGTTTCTGATTTCTTTCAGATGACCTACTTTAAAATATAAGTCTACCATACAATGTTTTAAATATACTGACCAAACTGGGGAGGGAATAAAATATCGAGTTTATGCTCTAATATTGGTCACGTCCGAAATAGAACTCCACGCCTACAAAATTGCGTTCTGTTTATTTTCACTTTTATTTATTTTCTTTCGATATAAATAGACAACCATGTGCTTATCCGAAAGTAGATTTGATTGGTTTAATTTTGTTCACTGCATATAGTACAACTGATCAACCATTCTCTTTGTAAAGTAAGAAAATATTAGTCAAAGAGTTTTCAGTTCCAACTAAATACATAGTTTAAACTTTTCTCTATATGATGTACTAATGAAATACCGGGAAAGAGAACGAGGAAAAGTTCTCAAGCTATTACACCAGGAGAGGCATGCTCAATACGGTTCAGACATCTTGATATAATCCCACAGTTCACCATCAATAAAACTTTTCACACCTGATAATAATCCAGCAAAAATAAAAAGTTAGTAAAAAAATTCTATTCTCACTCTTTTACATAAAAATCCGATGAAATTTTCTAAAGGTAAAGAAAGTTTGAACAGATGAGAATTTTAGGGAAAGAAATTTTTTCACTGGCGAATTAAAAAATTTAAACAATTATAATTATATATGCATTCATTATATTTCCTTTCGAAAATTAAGTCCTTTTAAGGCCCTATTGCTACTAATAAATGTTAGAAAACATGGTCAAACAGTTGCATAAAATATTTATTTTACAGCCTTAGAAGCGATTAATCTAAGAAAAGTTAAATATCAACAAGTGTTGTTTTATTGTGCTTTTTTTTAGATAAGCTTCCTTTAAAAACCAAATATTTACTACCTTGCGGTAAAAAGTACCGAGAGGATCTGGAACGTAAAAAAGGAAAAATAGCATAGAATATTTCTTATTTTAGTGGGTTTGAACCAGTACGCATGAATTTTCTGACTATTTGTCTTACCAACTTACCTATGGGCAAAAGGTTCTTATTCAAATTATTTTCGCAGCTTCCACTTGACCAATTCATTTTTCCTTGTTAAACTTCCACGAAATAAAAATCCTCTTCTTTGTACTTTACATAGTAAATATTATCCTAGTGTCTAGTTCTGACCTGAATTTCTTTTCTATATTAAGCCCTGGGTGTGAGCACATAACAACTCCTCTGTTTGTTGAGACAGTAATCCATTAAAAGGAAAGGTAGCACATTTTGTACATGGGAGAAGGAATTTCTTGACAAGCTGATGTTTGATGGCTATTGAAATTTCCTTCTTTTAACAAAACCTTCTTTGAATTTGTTTATAAAGTTTTATCTAAACGCAGTTTTAGTACATAAATAAGAAAAGTCAAACTATTTATGGTACAGAAATGTTTACAAATCGTTACCCAGACGCATGGCCCAAAAAGTTACGGAAATTTTCAAATAAAAAAAATTGACCAGCCCACCGAATTGGTTAAAGGTAGCAGTGTGTATGTTATATTTGATCAAACATTATTTTCCTTCCTGAAGCTGTTAATTATGATCGAAGCATTTATAGTATCGTTTTCGTTTCAGGGATACTTAACACCTTTTCAGCTAAATCAGACCTGGTGGATCTGTCTGTGTAAAGCCTCTGCCGGTCACAACATACCGACAAATTATACTGACTGTAATTTTCTTGCAAAAGTATAAAACGCAAAAATGAATAATCAGCCCGCCACCGCATACGGTATTTATCACTCGGTATTGATGTTAGGAGTAAACAAATTTTCTGCGGTTCTAGGTTGAAAAGATAGGTCGGAAAAGTTAAATCATTAGCTTTACCGCTATTAGAAGCTTTAAGTACTCTTGTGCACATCTATCGAATTGTGTCTGCACAGCTGTGTAAAGAGATATATCTAGAGCAATTAAGCTTCCATGGTACTTTTTTTATCTGAGGATGCCGTAAGTTCGACTTTAATTTACCAAACTTTGTAGAATAGAGAATTTCTTTTTTTTCTATTCCTGATCCTTTCTCTTCCCTTAAAATATCTGATTTTCGTCATTCACAAGGTCTCTAAACACTTTCGTGCTTTTTCTAAATAGTTTTGATCTTTACCTCTTTACCGAATTGCCCTTATGCTTGTAAATTTCAACTTTTGATCTAACAAAAATCTTCTGTCGCTCGGTGATTACTTTATCAATGGTTAAGATTAAGAAGAAAGATGGCTTTAATATCATATTTATTTCTGATTATCCAATAATTTAATATGTCTTTTCTATTAATCATTATACAAGGATAAATGTCGCAAAACTTGACTAGCAGAAAGAAGAAATCTTCTTTTTTTCACCTCCTTTACCCGTTCGGCGCCAAAGTGGCTTTGAAGCCACTTTAGCGCCGAACGTTACTTTTCTCATTTTTTCCTTCTTTGTCATCGTCCTTCGCTCAGACAGCAGCTCCGGAGCTTTTGACGAATGCTATGGTCGGCTGGAGCCTTGCCAAAGGCCAGAATAGCTTCACCCTCAGCGGCATGCCAATAGGCCAGGTCTCTACTCTGAGATTCTCGTGTGTCAGCAATTTTGATTGGAAATTTTTAATTTATCTTATTTATATATAATTATTTGTTACGAGACCAATTGACCCTTTTTGATACGCATGTAATTGAATGAATGCTACGTTTTTTATCGTCAGTTATGTTTATAAAAAAGATATCTGCTGTTCAGGGGTAAATTAACTGACCTTGAGTGAATTACTATTCCTTTTCGTATTTTTATTGAAGGATATTTTTGCAGGAAATCAGTTGCATCCACAAGAAAAATGTTGTCATGTAATTAATCACACGTGTCTGGCCCTGTTGAAGTTTCAAAAGAGGTCTGGAGTGAGATGAAAACTTCGTTCCATTGAGATTAACTTATCGATCAGTTTTCGTAACGTTTTGGAAAAAAAATTCCATTGAAGAATATGTGCGACAGCCTGGCAAACAGTTCAGATGCCATGATTATTCATGCCTCATTACGTCTTAGAAATTCCTTCAAGACTGTCACAATATCAGGCTCACCTTTGGCAATTAAATTTCATTTTTTGTGAACCTCGTGAAATCTGTTGTGCTTCATGCAGCATACCACGTCACATTCATCAGTGATCTTGTGTCCAGAAAGCGATTAACGTCATGGTAATGTCATGGTAACGTCGAGTTGGTTTTTTATCATAAAAAATGACTACGGTTTTTTCACAAAAATTAATCACAGGCAACATCGCTTGTTCTGATAGAAAATACGCCTGCTGGTCTGTTAATATTGATTTGTTTACGTCTTAACGGAAGCATTTTGAATTCTGAGAATAAACTGAATCTTTTTTTTCTTGTTCTCTGACCGAAATTGCTTGCCCCAAAATGGTATATTAAAGTTAACCTACTGACCATGATTGCAGTAATTATTAGAATGTCGGAGGCGAAATGACAAAATACAATTTAAAAAAGAAACACCTTTTCGCATTCACTTCTTTAATTAAGCTAAATTCGCAGATTAAAAGATTTAATTGACTTTTATGCAGTTCTTTGTCACCTTACTTCACAAACAAAAATTGAAAAGGCAAATATGTACCACAAACCTGACCTATTGCGTCTTTCTAAACATCTAATTTGTTTTCGTGGTACTTTAATATCAACAGTCATTAGAGCGCAGATGATTGCCTGAAGAGGTTGGGCTACACCCACACAGCCCATGCCCCACCCGTACAAAAAGGCAGAGACGCTCATTCACTGTTTTACTTTATGTCGCAAAATACAATAAGCAATGGCAATGGATCTTTGGATCAGCTACTAAGAAAAGCATCTGTTGTAAGTTTACCTAAAATAAATTTAAAATAACCCCTGTTGTGATATTACTAAAGTGTTACTTGCTGTTTTATTTTTATTCTTTGTCAGAAAATAGTTCCAAGTCAAGCAGATGGAGTTTTAAAGTATCGAAAGACTATTTATATTGAAAAAACCTGGACATGACACTTTCATAAAAGAACAAAAGATGTTTTTGTTTGCAAACAAGGGGTTTTGTTTTCTATTCTTAGGAATCATCCTAATGTCTCGAACGAACGTTGAAATACAACAACAATCTTTCTTATTCACTAAATCCCCCCTCTATTAAACGTTCAATATAAAGCCTTTGACCTCCTGGATATAGCATTCAAGTCAGGGTTTTTAAAATTCTTTCTCAATCTCCCAAGTAGACATACAACAGTTAGTTGCAGAGTTACTGTTAAAATTCTGAGCAGGTTATTTTTAACTTCTCTTGATAAAGGAGACAGAAGTCGTTGGAGATTTTTGTCTACAACTTTTATCTTTTGTGTTTATTTATTGTAAAATAATAGGCATTCCCTTGTTTTAAATGCTGATTGCCTTTGGACTTGCCATTCCCCTTCAATTAAGGTGTAAGCAAGGTGACCAATAATCATTAAGGACTTAATCTACGTAGTAGTGAAAAAAGCTTTCAGTAGAGTCAAGTTGACCGAAAAGGAGAACAAGAAAAGACGTTGAAGCTATATCATTTCAAAAAGGTTAACTTGTGGTTAAGGCTCAGTGATTAAAATATAAGATTATATAAGATGTACAAACAAACAAAAGGGAAGAAGAGAATTACGTTGAAATAATTTCTTATGATACATAAAAAAGACAACTGAGAAATCACAAGAAGGATATTCTAATGAAACTATATATTGTATTAAGATGACTACGGTGAAACAAAATTCACAATTCTTGAAGCATGGAATGAACAGACAATGTTCTACTGTATGACAGCAATGTAAAGGACAATTGCACAAAGCTTAAACTAAACACACAAAAACAAGTAGAATACGCCAATTTATTAGTAGAGCGAATAGGATCGTGAATCAAGGTGAACTCGTTATGTGGAATACATTTTGATTAAAATGAGTCAGGGGTCCAAGATGAAATAAATGGTGAAAGTGGGAGAGACGCCCACGACGCATAAACTGATTTTAATTCTTTTCTTGCCTAAAAACATTGAAGCTCCTATAAATATATTTACACAGCAGTTGTGTTGTAAAAGAAATCCAAGGATTATTTGAAGCTACATATGAAACCATACCCAAGAGATGGTAAGTAGAATATGCAGTTTGTAACTTCTGTTCAAAGATTGTATTGATTTTTGAAAATAAATCAATTCTCAATAGATTACAAACAAGAGGTTTATTTGACACGAAGTAAATAAGTGAGGACCTTGCCTACATTAATTGACACTGAAATATTATTCCTCGGGCAAGAAAAATTTATACATTGTTGTCAGCAGAAATGTAGTTGCAAAATATTGATAGAATACGCAAAGACGGCTTTTATTCTTGGTTTAAAACTTAAATTTTCAATTGGGTTAGTGTTCATGGCATAAGTCTGAGTCATTGATCATTTTATATAATCAAGAGTAATTTTACTATTTGTGCGCTTTTTAAGTCAGGAGCAGATACCATTAAACTGCGATTTGAGGTTTTCATTTTTTCCTGTTGGTCAAATAATTGCTTATATTTTGGTATTAAATTCTATTTCCTTTCATTCTTTTCCAGGATCAAATGACTGCCTTTTATATGTTACTATTGATTCTCTTTCAAATTGGACTTAGCTTTACCAAGCCATTATCTGTACGAGAGCTAGTTACTGATATAATGGATTTACAAGCAAAAATGAATTCCAAACTACCACGGTAAGCTAGAAAACACTATAACATTGTTTGTCAATTTACTGATTTAAATATCGTTTAAATTAACTTATAGTTATCTTTCTTGATCAATTAGTCATGTTTCCAAACATTTGAAATGCTGTTAAGAATAAATCATGCGTACTTTATAAAGGGAAAAACTTAAGCATATAGTTTTTAGAAGAGACATTTTGATACGTAGTTTTTTGCACATATATTTCTGGAACATTGTTTAATTTTATAAGGCAAAAAACCTATTTTCCAATGAAGTAGTTGAACTTCTTCAGAACCTCAGTTTTCTTTTCATTGTGTTTTTGACTTAATTTCAAAACATTTTTTTTACTAAAAAAATACATTTGGTTTACTTCAAGTAGATAATGCTTAAGAGGCTATATTACCCTTCTTTTAAGTAAGAAAATTACGATTTAACAGGGGGGGGTGGAAATCCAACCTATCAAGCTGTACCCCCAAATATTTTTTTTTAAATTTTTGTAAGTATCAGTGTAAAAAATTTTATCATTGCAGCAATACCAATTTTGATCAGGGAAATGTGTTTTCTGAGTATTTCGGGAGGGGAAAACTTGCTATTGGTACCAACCAATGTGACATTTCGGGTATCCATTAGGTCTCACCCCCTTCCAACTTTAAGTTTGTTCCGTCACCAATATTTTATGATGCCTGACTCCAGAGCTCATAAGATGAAATATTAATTCGGTATTCAAACCTTAGCTCCCATCACTTGAAGTAATCACGTCAGCTTCAAATATTTGTTTGGCTGTTTAGAGTAAACTGGTTTTTAGGTTCATAGTAAGCTTTGATATTAATCTGATATTCAGCAGTAGAACTTGCAATCTGGTATTGTTTTTTTGTGTTTGTAAATTTGTGAAGTTGAACTATGGATAAAAAAAAATTGCTTACGAATGAGAGGAAAAATTGATAAAAGGGTTATACGTCGTGAATACAAAACTTTTTTTTAGTCTAAACATAACTAAAGTCGTCTAAACAAGAGTCAGCGAGGGAAGCATTGTGGAGCATTTGGTTAGGAATATTAAAGTGTTTCTCATGATAAAACTAATAATAATGATGATGATAATAATAATAATGATGATAATAATAATAATAACAATAATGATATTAATAACAATAATATGCTTTTCCAATTTGTAAGGGAAGATCAAAATACATCTTTACTGAAATGAAGTTCAGCAATTGAAATAGAAAGGAAATTTTCAATTTTATTGTTATCAGTAAAGAAGAACTTTTCCAACATATCTTCTTCTTGTTGTTGTAGTGCCCAATCGAATGATATCGACGGCCAGTTTATGTTAATTGTTTCTGCTTTCCGTACCCTTAATGAGCTCCAGTGTTAATTTCCCACTCCATTCTGTAGAATGAAGTGGGAAATCTTATCCTCTGCCTTTCTCTTGCTCTTTTTCCTTCTATCCTTCCCAAAGTGTTAGTTTTTCTATTCTGTCTTTCCTTATACAGTGTCCGAGGAACTGCAATCGTTGTTTCTTTATTCTTTTCATCAACTTTCTTTCACTGCCTACTTTAATTAGAGGCTCTTTATTCGTTAAATTATCAAACGGTTTCTAAATTCTAATATCCTCTGCAAACTTGTATTTTTTTTCTCCTGCTATTTAGTCTCAGATGGAACCACTCCACTGGTCTTACTCCAACTCATTCTTACATCTTTCGTTTTCTTGAATCCACTTTAATTCCTTTTGGTTATTTTTCTTCCTTCTCTTTTAACAGTGGAATTCCTCCCTGCTCCATGATGGTACTTTTCCAGTACTTTCCCAGTACCTCCTGGTATCACTTTTCTTTCTTTACTATATCAAAGAACGAAATGAGGAAAAAATAACTATATGGAACACCCAACAGAGTATTTTTGATTGGTATAAATGTAAGAATTGTTCACAACCATATCTAAAGTCAAGCATGAAATCGTTTTTTCTTAAACAATAGCAGTACTAAAATAGTAAAAGAGATTTTTCCTTTGCTCTTTCAATGCAAATCAACACCTAGGGATTTATTTGAATAAATGTGATCTAATTTTGCTTTAATCAAAAATATTCCAACTCATTTCCAAAATTGATTTGACAAGGAACATATATTTCAATGCTCATAATTAACAGCCATGGTGATACTGACTCGATCAAGCTGAAAGGGTTTCTTCCATTATTTTCAAATTCGAATTTCTTTAAATTGGCAAAAATGAAAAATCAGCCTTTAGAACTGCTGTTAATCTATTCTTTAAACTAAACTAGTTTTAATGAAACGGTTTATTGACATCAACCTTATGCCAATTGCGACAAATACAAGCTGTTAAGACATCCTACATTCACAAATTACCCTCAGGGGCATATCTGTACCCTTGTTTAAATTCTTTATTTAATTCAAGATTCTTCACTCCTTAAAAACAAAGTTGAAAAGCAGCTTTAAATATCTAATCTTATACTTAAAGCGTCTGTTTTTTCCTCCAGCTTGGCAGCATTCACTGTTAAAGCTCAAATTACAAAAGAATGTAATTCCAGATTACAATGATCTGGGAAAGTATTGTCATTACGTGTAGCATCAATTGACCGGTAGCTGCCAACTGGGCCCGAAGCTAAGTCAAAATACACAAAGGAAATTAAAATGTCAGTAACTTTTTCTTTGCTTAAAATACAATATTATTATCATTTATCTTGTATTCATTTGGGGGAAACAAACTCTTCCATTTGATTCTTCACACAAGAATGCTAGATTGTTCAGTCACTTCCAGGTGGCTTTATCGAGTTCAACAAAAGCGCTCCTTTTCTGCAGAGGTTGGAACGGTAAACACTCTGAAGTAATGCTTTCGACAGCTTAAGATAATACTAAGATAATAACAAGACAATATTGCCTTTTTATTATATTGTTAAGAGCAAGGCTTCCTTAATTTCTGTCTCTTTCTTCTTCCATTTTTCTTTACCATTTCCATTCTGCCACTTGAATTGAAAACATTGTAAAAAATTCACAACCCTTTTTCTCCCCTCAGATAGCGCCCTCGTTACCTCCTTTAAAAATTAAAGTTAATAATTAAAAAAAAAGAAAGCAAATTAGGGATACACCTATGCACAAGCTTGACTCTCATTTGCATTGTATAAAGTAAATGTGCTTGCGGTCTATCAATGTTCCCAAGAAAAAAGAGAAACGGTTCCTCATTTCATTAATTTGTGAAGGCGATTCAACAGTCTTTTGTGCAGAGATCATCTACAATGCCTGACTTGACTTTCCTGCAAGGCATATTCCTGTATGTTTTTAACATAATTGGCTCAGAATTGATTTTCAAAAAATTGGTTCTGCTCAGGCAAGCAGATTTATGAGTAACCGTGTTTTTATTGCCAAGCATGACAAAGATCAAACAGTGATGATTCACTTAAGTTATACAAAACTCCAATTTTCCAATAAAGTATTAATTTTCTGAAGTGCAAAGATATTTGCGCAATGAGTAAAAAGGCTAAGAAACGCCCTTGTTATCGTTTCAACCATACCTTAAAACGTTGATGACCTCACAGAGACAATTCTAAAATGACATATTAAAGAGTACTTCACATGGTACACTTGATGAATTGAAAGAGGGCAATATCATCAACATAGTCGTTATTACTTCTTCAATGCCGGGAGCAAACAAAAAGCTTGAATAGAAGTAAATTGTAATGCAGTCACCATCATCATTTTTATTGTTAATGCCACTGGGTCACACACATTCTTTGCTGAAGATTTCGTGTTTAGTTGGGCCATTTAATATACTGTTTCACGTTTTTTGTCTATTTTTTCTAAGTCATTTAACAAAAACTGTTTTAACTTTAATATTTTGGTAAGATATTCAAGTACAGAAATAAAAGGAAGCACAAAAACATCAAGAATATGTTTACTGGAGGAATGTTTTTGTTTAACGTCATTTTCCCCAGTAACTGGGGCTCAGACTGTGCCCTTCACAGGGACTTGGATTTGACAGTGAGGAATTTCTTGGCCGGATGCCCTTCCTGACACCAACCAATGGCCTTTTCTTTTGTGAAGAGCCGAAGTCGCCCGGACGGGTGATCTAGCCCCAAACCTATTGTTTACGGTGCATCGCACTAACCGTTAAGCCACGGGCCCCCTTTATTGGAGAAAATTAACAAACTTGATATAGATCAAGATTATGTTAGAGCAGTAGCAACTGAGAAAAAAAGTTTGAAGAAAGGAATGATTAAGTATAGCATACCATTCTTTTTGGCAAACTGTAAAAATAATCGAAGTATAAATATAGTCAGTCTTGTAGGTATTTGCTGTCTCTCATTATCGCATGTCTTTTGGGCAATACTCTCTTGGCTTGCTTCTTTTACTNCGCCCGGACGGTTGATCTAGCCCCAAACCTATTGTTTACGGTGCATCGCACCAACCGTTAAGCACGGGCCCCCTTTATTGGAGAAAATTAACAAACTTGATATAGATCAAGATTATGTTAGAGCAGTAGCAACTGAGAAAAAAAGTTTGAAGAAAGGAATGATTAAGTATAGCATACCATTCTTTTTGGCAAACTGTAAAAATAATCGAAGTATAAATATAGTCAGTCTTGTAGGTATTTGCTGTCTCTCATTATCGCATGTCTTTTGGGCAATACTCTCTTGGCTTGCTTCTTTTACTTTTTATTAGCCAAAGAAGACCCTCTTTACTTTATTACCAATTGTTTCTTTCACTCTCACAAGTTAATACAACAAGAGGAACGTGCCCTCAATATCACCTGAAAACATAGCAAACTGAGAAACTCAACTGGAGTGATGCATTAACAACTACTACAAAAGTTGTCTCAGAACTTAATGCAATACCTGCATTTAACAACCTCAGGAAACCAAACCCTGAATTAAACTTGCATGCCAAATTTACTATCATTAACCAATTAAGTACTCTTTTAAAAAAAGAGATCTCCTAGTGAAACAACTTTTAAGAAAATAAGGCTTTGAATACTTAAAATAGGACCCCAATGACCTTTTGACTTAACCAGTAGTTAAACCACTCAAGCTATCTTATATCTCCAGCATCTTATTTCAGAGATTCTTACTTTACCCTTATAAGCTGCCTAATTGCGTCATTGAGAGGAATCAATATCCTTATTTACATATTCTCAAATATGACGTCATCGGATTTGTACATAACGCAACAAATGCATCTTACAAGAATGTAGTTCACTGATTATTAAAATTTAATAATATCTATATATGTAATAAACAGGACACACTATAGAAACATGATGACAGAAACCAAGTATACTGTTGGTTACATATTGAGTTTCTATGTTTATTGTTATATTACATGCAAACAAACAATAAATTTAGACAAAATACTGCAATACCTTGTGCCAAATCATTTAGATATAATACATAAAATTGTGAAAATAATGCATATGAAGAGGATAAAAAAATTATAGAAAGTGAAAAAATTATGTCCATAGAATTTTGTTTGAACCAGTGGCTATGGCTGTGATGGCTACATGTTCTACCACCATATATATATATATATATATATATATATATATGGAGAGAGAGAGAGAGAGAGAGAGAGAGAGAGAGAGAGAGAGAGAGAGAGAGAGAGGTGGTAGGCAACAGAAAATTGAAAATTGTGTGTTCACCTAACTGGGTAGACACACAATTTTCATCTAACTAGTGGCTATAACTTTTGTGATCCCATATGCACTACCATCTGAACTACCAACGCTACGTTTTTACCCAAGTCAATGTGCAACAATATTTTTCACTTTCCGAAGCCTTAATATATGTGAAAATCTAAAAGTAACAATCATTCAACAGAACTAGGGAATATTTATTGTAAACACCTCCAGGCACAAAATGGTTACTTTTTTGCCAAACTCTTAAAAAATATCAAGCAATTTTCATTAACAAGGTCTTACTTTTTCTGGTCATAAAACAAACTTTATGACCTTTTTGGTATTGAACAATAACATCTCTGAAAGATGATTGAGACTGTATATGGCAGCATCCATGCTTATGGTAGGCCAAATAGATACAAAGACCTTCCCTTTTTCCGAAAAATTACTTTAGATAAACCTGGTGTGCTTTTTCACATTTGTTCACAAATATGCATTCTTTGTCAATAATCTTCAATAGCTCATTTACAAAATTGTCTCTTGAATGCTTTTTCAAATGTGCACTCGATGAAGTTCTGTACTTTTTCAGACACTTCTTCTGAGTATTTTAATTAAAACTTGTAAAGCAAGTTGCCCTGTCTTCGTTTCCATGGCAGAATTCGTGCTGCTATTATAATCTAAAAAGAATAAACAGCAGGATCCTAAAATCCCTTTTACAGGAAGAAAAGGTACAAAATTAGGTTAGAAAGAATAAATTTAAGGAGAGAAAATGAGTCTTTACTTCGATTTATCGTTTTTCACTTTTCCCAATGGTTCTTTTAAATTAAGAGATATTATTAATTGAGAAATTGAGATTAATTCGAAATATTTATTTTGAAATGAAGCTTGACTAGATAAAGAATAACCAGAAGTTGTTTTAATCGTTGGTAAGTAATAATAGAGTAATAATAACAGAGTATTATTTCTTTTTCAGGTCATTAAAAGTACCAACAAAGAGAACTACTCCGTTTCACAGAAATTTATGTCAAGAGGAAAAACTTACTATAGACTTACAAAAATTTTTTAGAACTTCAGATCGATTTATGCCAGCTCAGATTATCAAAATACGATGTGCTACGAACGATTTTTATAAACCACGGGGGTACCCAACCTGTAGCAATGGAAAGAACGATTGTGTCACCAAAAAGCGAAGAGTATGGTTTTTGAGAACCCCTCGAAATCATGATTGTAGGTTTGCTCAAATGCAAAGCCTTTTAGTTGAAACAGGATGTGAGTGCCAGGCCCCTGTGACATCAAGGTGAAAATCTGAACTGTTTGTCTTCGCGAATTGGGTCATGAAAGGGTGGAACTGAAGTGAGACATTTCTTATTCACTCTGTGGAGACGTGCCACACAGTGCATACTTCACATTGTTGAAAAGTTTGGTTCACCAATCAGACTTCGTCAATTGGATTACATGAATAAAGAAGAAACCTTCATAAGGATTATAAAGTACATTCAATGGATTAAACCACTTTGGTTCAGAGAGCAATGGGCTCCATTCATCTGCAACATTATTTCATGAACATAGGTTTGTTATTTCAAAGAGAGCAAACCAAATTACTACAAAAGTTGTTAAAAATACTTATCACGAGGCTCAAAGTCTTACGTGTTTAATTGTGGATTTTAGAAGTTGCTTTTTCTCCTTGTGATGATATTTATTTAAATTTACATTTGTCTTTAATTATGACGAAGCTAGAGATGTCATAGTCAAAACCAATAGAAAAGAATGGAATATGGCAAGGTTTTCACACTTGATGCTTTTATAAGGAAACACTATTATTGTCAGTACGTTCTAGTTTGGTGAGCTTCTACAAACGTCTGCAAGACAACAAGAATTCTTCATACTAAGGCTGATCTCATAATACTTCAAATCTGGGCAAATCATAGTGTTTCTATAATACTTTGTCAATAATTCCTCCAGACTTAACACAAATCATGTAAGAAGGACCCTCAGTCTACAGGAGTTCGAACATTGAGATCTTTGACTTAAAACCCAATGTAAATATGCTGACTTTGAATGCCCAACAATACCAAAAAATCAAATATTTTCCTAGACATTTAATACCTCTACAGGCAATTCATATTCAATGCTCACCTCTATTCAAACTATTTAATGCAAACAAAAATAAGGAATCTTAATTTGAAACGAACAAGTTAAATCGAGCTATTAACACTATATTTAATAAAACTTTTCATCTTCTGTTAAATAGATAAACGATTGATTGGCATGTCATTTCCTACTGACACAATATGATTGAGGTACTTGAAATCTTCACTGAAATGCTAAGCTGTTATAAGAGCGAAGTCTTCTCATTTTAAACCTTGTTTAATTAAGTAAAGATGAATAAGCTTAAACCAAAGTTATCTTATTAAACTATCCAAAGGAAATTGAATAACATCTCGAGCTGTTGATTTCAAACTTGTCTTGTCATAGACCCAACCTTTTGATATAATCTGTAATATAGTATTCATTGAACGGACTGGAAATAAACAGACAAAAATGTTTTGAATGGTGTATAAAAATGGAATTGTCCCATTCCTTGTAGTGATGACATCGAAATAATTAATATAAGAAATTTGACAATCTTAGATAATGTCGATAAAAAAGAGTTTACTTTAACAACAGTCATCTTAAGATTCTTCATGTTTCTTAAACTGAATATTATCTTCAAAAATAATCTCTTGGATGAATAACCTCTTTTTAAACAAAAAAATCCCACCTTGAATAAAGTGAACAATTATTTATAGAAAATCCTTTCTAAGTATCTTATGTATCACCGTCCGCTCTTTTGTAATAACTTTTTACAAATTAAATCCTAAATAAAAATGTATTTCACAAAATGTTTCTTTAAAATTAAGCCAATATATGCTACAGTATTCACCTTACCAAAATGATACAAAAAACAGTAAAAAGGGTCATATATACTGGTGTAGGGCCTGCACATAAGACCTGCTTTTGTTTAGAAGCAGTTTTGATATTCTTGATCCAAGCTCATGGATAAAAAAAAGGAAGAATTTTTTTAACATTTAATATGCAAAACCATTCCTACTGAGTGGAAATTCACATATTTAAGGGATTTTGTCTTAAAGACTAACCTGAAATGTAAAAGGAACATATATTATTCTCAACACTTTTTTCAAGAAATAGTTTAAAATAGATGCTCAGAAATTTAGTGGATTGAGTAATTTTGAAGATGAGTTAGGTAAAACGTAAGAAACTTTGAAAATTAGCACCTTTCAAAAAGCTCAAAATGACTTTTTCAGTTGATTCCTAGCATTCTCCTTTTAAATTAAATTTTTCATGAAAAAGGATTAGTTTCTGGTCCAGCATTTTATGATACTATTGACACAAATAATTGTTAGTACAAATTTCGATGGCGTCTGATATTTCAAAAACTAAAGAAAAAGAAAAATTACAGAAAAAGTACCTCACCATGCCAATATCTTGGTAAGTACTCAGTATTTAATGGTTTTCAGTACAATCCCACGTCTTGTTAATTAGGTTTTTCTGTACTTGTTTTCAAAACCCTCTCATATTTTAGTTATAACTGGTAAAATAGCATACACCAGTTATTTGTATTGTACCAATATGGAGATCTAGATTTACAACAGTTACTGTATTAATATTAATATTTGTAGCTGAGAGCTGTAGTCATATTGATAGTATTTTCTTTCAACAATCCAAATTTAACCATCTCATGTCTTATTTTTGACTCTGCTTTTGCATATGCCTTGCAAAAAATTTCACCTTTGAGGAAATAATGTATGTATCAATGTACCTATTAGTAATAATGAAACTTCCTTTACCAGGATGGAAGTTCATAAACTTGTTTGGTTTCTGGAAACATGTTAAAGGGTTCTGTAAGTATTTAGAACTGGGGTAACTGGAAAACCAAGTTGTATCATAGATTGTATAATATACCGTGAATTACAAAAATTACATATGCACTATTAGACTACCAAAAATTCAATTACTCTGCAGTTTGGTAGATCGAATGCACGTATATGTAATAGCATAATCAACCTTTCCTTGTATTTATTGATAAATGATATTTATGACACTTCATTGAAATTTTATTGACATGTACAATAATTGCATATATAATCCAGAGAATTTCATTACAGACTCAGAGTAAGACATTTGTTTGGTATTTAATTTATCCAGACTGTAGTTAGAAATCAAACTAAATCAATTGTTATTATAATAGTAATATGCCTTTGGATTATCAAAACTGTTTTCAAAATCAGCCTATCCCTAACGTCTTTGAAAGCGATTGAATTTCTTTCGGACTGCATTGTACAGTCAGTAATCAACAATAGGAAGATGAGCTTTAATTACTACTTATTTTCTAGATAAACTATCTTTGAAAGATATTATCAAACGAAACAAGCTTTATGTGAGATAGCATCAAATATGTTAAAATGTACTTCAAGTAACATAGCTTACTGACTAACTGCTCCTCTAACAGTGTGATAATACAGTTATCTATAAAGCTTAAAAGTCATTCTGAATCATTCGAGACATATTTAGAATAGTGGTATAAAAATTTCACGTGTGTATTACGGACTTTTTATTCTAATTCTTTTTTACAACTGAAAGAGTTACAACTCCTTTAAGCATATAGTATAACTCAAGTTTTCAGTAAGCAAGCAAATATCCCTATTTACCCAACTTAATGCTAAAGAAAATAGTTCTAGAGGGTTCAAAGGCATATGCAGTATTAATGATTTCCTGTTGGCTTGAGCCATACAGCTGTAAGCAGGTCTTGCAGTGATATTCATGAGAAATAAATCAATAATACAATTAAAGTTGAATTTGTTGTTGCAATCTTACTGTGTCTGATGGAATATGTTTTCTGCAAATTTATTGAACTGTCATCCTACCTTGAAAATCAATAACAGTGGGAAACTAATTCCTAAGTACGTACAAAGTGTTTTGATCTTTATCTTAAGTAGCAGTGCGCACCATCGGTAAACTAACCATATCAGATTAAACAATAAACATTCTGCATCGCAGAGTTACCTGATAAAATTAAACGAAAATGTATTCTTTTTGAAGAGGAAAACCTCAAATGACTTTTCAGAAACAAAAGAATTTCTCAGTTGCAGTGGCCAGTTATGGCACTGAGAAGTTGCTCTTGCAAAGATTTCGTTTTGAGCAATGTGACTCTGCCCATTGCGATCTGCGTTGTCATGTCAATTATTGCAAAATTCCAACCAAATGCACTTTCAGATCACAGAAGCCATAATACTTTGTTGTGTTTTAATGTTATGAGACTCCGGCCATGGTAAACCAATTGATCAAAAAGCCTTCCATACAAAATATCAAACATTTTTACTTTTGTGTATATTATATTTTGAAATTTATATAAAATTTTATCTACTTTATGCGGAAATAGCTACAAGTGTTTAGGGAATACTGTAATGAACATGATACTCAATTAGTGAAATATTTTTCAAGTTTTCGCCAAAGTATAAAAATTAAACTAATTCATAAAAGTTTTTCGGGCCAAATATATGAGAATTCTCCAACTTTCTCTAATAGACAACGAGTCTTATATTATTTGTTGAAAATTATAAATAATAGACAAAGTTACATTGCACATTAACCCTTTACTAAAGAGCAGAAAAGGCCATATGTTCATCGGATTTTAGAGCCAGTTTCGTCACCAGAGAGCAGGGATGTCTTTAGTAAATTTATTAGCTGTAATAAAAACTTGTGAAGTTCAAAAGTAAAAATGTCTCAGTGGAAAATTAACTTTCCTAATGTACGTCCACCTATTAGTACATTATGTTCGATCTCGACATATTAGACTCCCAAACACACATCAAAACTTCCTAACGATGTCAATCTCTTGGGCTGAACATCCCTGACTTGGATAGCTATGTTACAGGTCTTTCACGCATAACAAAGGCTGGCAAAGACATAATATTGTACAACACTGACATTATAAGAGGATAATATTCCTTGAACAAATCCTGGAGTATATGTTTCCTATACTCCTTACTGTTACTGTTAAAGCCAGACTGTTTAAGTTGGTGAGAAAGGAAGGTATATTTGTGTATAATACAACGACTGTGTTTCTTACACTAGGAACAGTTAAATATTCTAGCTAACGAAACAGGTTTAAAATCACGTTTTGATTAATGAATTAAAGAACACACATGTTCTAATTAAATTTCAGTCTAATTTTTTTCCAATAGCCCTTCAATCTTAAGTCTGTTTATAACTTTCCTATGTAAAAGCCAGCTTGATGATCCTTCCTCTTCGTCAATCGGATAAATTATTAACTGTTGAAACATATTTGAATACAACATCTGTTTGCTCTCTTACAAAATGATGACATCAAGTCCTCGTGTTTGGCGCGCTAATGTTGTTTGAAATTTTCTACGGCCAAAGCAACTGCTCCTTAATTGTCACAGAATACTTCTGTGGGGGTAACTTGAGGAATGCTGGTTTTAAGACAAGCGACCTCAAATATATGAAAACATTAGAAAAATTGTGACCATAAAAGGTACTTGCTTTCTCCTTTTAATAAAGAATGTATGGAAAAGGAAGCTGTAACCGACTGATCATGAAACTAAAAGGAAGGAAAAGCGTAGGATGGTGAAGTTCCAGCCACCGGGAAGAACAAAAAGAGGGAAATAAAAGACAAGATAAAAAAAAGTCTATCTACTTAAGTTCAATCGACACGTTAACCATTTTTAGCTGGTGTGATAGGAAAAATCGAATCCCAGATTCCTGATACTTCAGCCACTTTTCAATATTCTCTTTTGATTTGCTTATGAACTATAATTAAAATCGCCTTTGGGAAAGTTCACTAAAATTATCTGGTCAATGATGCCGAACTGTAAAAGACAACTTTGATATTGTTTTCAAAGCACCCTTTTCATATGTAAAGCTTCCGTGATGGCCCTAAACCATTCCAAATTTTTTACTACTCCACCAAAATTCAATGTGTCAGACAATAACAAACACATTTTTATTTCAATCAACTCACCAAGTTTAGTAGTGTGGTGGTAAGATTAGTAGAAATAGTAAAAGTAGTAGTACGAGAAGAAGGAGAATTGAGAGTAGGAGCAGCTCCAGGAGGAAGAGTATTAGCAGTAGGATTTTTGTTATTGCTGTTGTAGCAGTCATTATGGAAGCGCCAGCATTTGGAGTAATACTAACAGATAAAACAGTAGTAGTAGCAATAATCCCAGTAGTTTAAACAGGAATAGATGTTGCTCAAGAGGATAGCGTTCAAGGATTTATGCCCTGTTGTTAGATGCTGCGTCGGTTATGTGTGATTGTTAAAATGAGANCATTTTTATTTCAATCAACTCACCATGTTTTTTATTTTTCAAACCCAATTTGAAAATATAGAATGTAATAAGGTCAACAATCTATTGTGTTTTTCTATTTGCTAACATTGGTAGAATGCAATTTCTCATAAGGTGTTATTGTTTGTTTTGAAAGTTTAGTAGTGTGGTGGTAAGATTAGTAGAAATAGTAAAAGTAGTAGTACGAGAAGAAGGAGAATTGAGAGTAGGAGCAGCTCCAGGAGGAAGAGTATTAGCAGTAGGATTTTTGTTATTGCTGTTGTAGCAGTCATTATGGAAGCGCCAGCATTTGGAGTAATACTAACAGATAAAACAGTAGTAGTAGCAATAATCCCAGTAGTTTAAACAGGAATAGATGTTGCTCAAGAGGATAGCGTTCAAGGATTTATGCCCTGTTGTTAGATGCTGCGTCGGTTATGTGTGATTGTTAAAATGAGAGTGTACCTTTGCAGAATTGTACCTGAAATCTTTAATTTTGCCTTAATGTTAAGAAGATGAAAAACAAAACAGGAATTTTGGAGAGTTTCAAGCCAGTTATAGTGTCAGTATGAAATATCTGCATGGTAGTTTTAAAAGCATACTGTACTAATGACTATTAGCAATCTTTCAAGTGATAACTTCACAAGACAAACACTGGTTTCTGGAAAGTTTAAACCAGTTGGGAGGGGGTAGGCTTTTACATCAAATAGCCTTTGATCCCTTTTTGAGCTTTGATTTGTTTACGCACAAGAGTATTAAGGGTAATTTTGCAAAGTGATTCATTATCGTATATTTCCTCTTTATAGCAATGTTATCTAATGTTTGCTAATCAAGACTCTTGGTAGAGGTTACAGGGGCACTAACCTCTACAAAGTCTATCTGACTGACATATATTATCTGGAATTTAGAAGATGGGAATAGATAGTAGAGAACCTAGAAGCTTCTTGATTAAAGAGTATGTACTACTGTGATGGTTGCAACTCAAAGTGCGAACAAGAGAATATATTTCTGTCTCTATTTTTGGTCCATGAATTTAAGGTTCCATATTTTGCTACATTTTATGACAATAGGTTGGGAAGATTTAGTTCCATGATTACCGTAATCACAGGATCACAAGGATATTGAACATATATTTTGTCTTCTCGTTTCATCCTTACTCTTATGTCAACCATGTCGATTATATCAATTGTTATTAGAGCAGTCTCATTTATTCCAAACAATGAACTATTTTTAATTTTTACTTTTTTGAAGTCCCCGTGTGTTCTTGGGATTTCCGAAAAAATCTTGATGACTCTGTAAACAATGTTGATTTTTAGGTTGGTCTTTATTTACTTGTGTTTCCACCTTGCTCTGATACTCATCTCTATGGGTTTGTCATTTTCAGATAAAGGGAAATTTTAAAAGTCAAGGTGTTTGGACCATAAGGCTATACTGAGGCTTTTTTCGTGTGTTAATATTCTTCAAGTAAATATCTGTCTATTTTTTGTATATTAGTCTACTTTCTTTGACATTTTGCGGTGATTGACGCTCCTTCTGATCGTTTTAACTTGGCCTTAATAGCCCATTTCTACCAATGCCCTTGTATATAAAGATTCCAGTATTAACTGTAAAAGATGCTTTCATTTTTTCTATTAAAATGAAAGACATGGAAATAGTTTCTTTAAGTTCTCTCTGGCTTATAAAACTCCTAGTGATTTTTTGACTTTCTAGCCAGATTACCTGAGTAAAATATTGGAACAAAACATTTACTTATTTGATCTCCTTTTAAATTTTGTTCTCTGCCTTTGGCAAAGCTGTCACTGATGCTCCACCCAGATAAATAAAATGGGGTATAATTGATATTAACAATTCTATTCCTAACTCCATTTTTACTGTAAAATCTTACTTTCCGTCTTTTTTCAACCCACAATGTTTGTTTGCAGTAGCAGATCAGTATCAGTTTATTCAGCTGATCGTCATACTTCGGTTGTTCTTCAAAAGGCAAGCAATACCTTGTCTTACTGATCTTTATTATTCATCTTGTTTGAAGATTCCAATTTTTTTGTTCTCCTTATTAGGAACTTTGGTAAATCTCTTTATCCAAAAGATATCGCACTACTGATCTTCTCTCAGTTGTTGTCAAGACCAACGGAAGGCTTATCAACAAGATGTTGGTTGAGTTTCTTAAGAGTTTTGGTCTCTTTTGCTGTTTAAGTATTTCTTTTTCTGTTTTAATTTTACTGCTTTTCTGCTAACGACTAGTGAATATATCAGGAAATGGCCATAAAATTCTTTTACATACAAATGGCCATAAAATCCTTTTACACCGTATGGTAGACAGTTTACTCTATAACCTCTATGTGTAAGTTTTTATTAGAGAGTTCTTTGGCATTATTAGGTCATTCCTTTTTGGGTTTTTTGTGCAAGTGACCTCGAACGGTCTGGTACATCGGGAGTTTTCTCCACATCGCTGTTCCTCAAGGCTCTATTCGTCAAATATGCTTCTCCAAATCAATGATTT
>RDPX01000134.1:1031763-1081150 GCA_003991215.1 Morbakka virulenta | reverse complement strand
TGTATAAGTGACAGTACTACAAAGGGCGAGCTACAACAACGGAGGGCAGCGAATGACAGAGATCTGTGGAGAGCCATGATCGCCAACGTTCCTGGACACGGCACCTGAGGAGGAGGAGTGTTCTGTAATTTCGAACAAAAGAAATACTCAGTATGAGATTATATTGGTTATTTGTAATCAATTTCGTTCAACAGAGTGACCAAGGATTAATGAAATAAGGCAATCTTTATTCAATTGTAAAGTTATGGTAGGCGATGCAACTCTCTTCAAAGTAAATAGAACACAGAACAGAATGTAAGAGCTTTATCATGTCATGAGTCATAAGCTTTTCCCGAGCTACGTTTCGAGAGATACTTCTCCCACCGTCAGGCTACTGAACGCTTACGACTCATGACATGATAAAGCTCTTACACCTATGGCTTCCTCTGAGTCCATAAAGTTCAGAGTTTTCAAAATTATAAGGGAAACTTATGGAGAAGTTATTCTTCAGCGCTGCCGACGTCTGGAAAGAACAAAAATCAAGATTGCTGAATTTACCAATCTCTAAAGGTTCTCCTTAAGGTGCCTACACAACCATGTGGTTCCAAATGGCTTACGTCTTCGTTGCCACTAATAGATCAAGGTGTATACTTGAACGGGAAAACCGTCAACTTCTTCAAGAAAGAATTCATTTAACTCACAGGAAACGTTTGCAACTTGCTGCAGACATTCGAGAAGCTGAATTTTTTCTTTCAAGCAGACTAAGCACCAAGCACTTCCAGGAATTAATCTCATCGGAGGATAACACTCACATACAAAGATTACACTCTACCAGGGAAAGACACAAAATAAGTTCGAGAACTTGAAACGAAAGTTATCAGCAGTACCAAAACCCACAGACAAGTCTAATTGTATTGTTAACCTGTCTTTTCGGACACTGTCATCGACAGAGAAATCCCTTCTTATGAAAAGTTTGAACTTTTCTGTTACCCCAAAAATCACCCCTGCAAAGGAGATTGTCTCGATAGTGGAAACAGCAGTAAAAAGGCCTTCCCAAAAGCTAAGCAGACACAATTTAGAGCAAAAAAAGCCTTATCCTTCAATCCTCCAAAGTACCCATTCACAACATCACGAAAAGCGAACCAATGTGTTATCAAAACCCTGAAGAACGATGATTCGATCTCCATCCTACCGGCCTACAAAGGGCGTGAAACTGTCATCCTCAACAAAGCTGAATACATTCAGAAGTGTCAGGAGCATCTCAACAATGGACCATATGCCATGGTTAAGCGCAACCCAATGGACTCAATCAAGACCAAAGTCAGCAAAGCACTAATTACGTTACAGAAAAGCCATCTCCTGGATAACTGCCTCTACCACAGATTAAAACCCAAAGACTCACCTTTACCACGGTTCTATGGATTACCAAAAGTACATAAACCTAATGTTCCAATACGTCCAATCGTCGCTTACTCTGGAAGTCCGCTTCATTCACTTGCACGTTGCATAGCTGACCTTCTGTGTCCCTAAACAAAGATGAATGTACACCACTGGACTAACAGCACTGCTCTTGCCGCCTTCATTACACACCAAAGAATCTAAGAAGATGAAATCATGGTCTCCTTTGATGTCACGTCATTATATACAAGCATCCCCATTGACGACACCTTACGAATTGTAGAGGACCTTCTTGAACATGATGATTCATTGCCACCAGGAACCACACTGAAACCTTCAGATATCCTGGACCTACTACGAGTACTCCTCACCAACGCATGCTTCCTCTTCAACAATGACATCTACACACCAACCAACGGTGTACCCATGGGAGCCCCTACATCCTCGGTTATTGCTGAAATATTCATGCAAGCATTTGAAGCCATATCTTTATCAACAGCAGATCAAGGGCCAACTGTCTGGGAAAGGTACGTCGATGATGTCTTTACAATCATCAAAAAGGATCACCTACAAGGTTTCTTTAAACACGTCAACAGCCTACACTCAAATATCACATTCACCACGAAGAAAGAAGAAGAAAGAGAACTACCTTTCCTGGATGTCCTAGTAAAGAGGCAAGCAGATTCCAGCATTTCCGTTGCCATCTACAGCAAACCAACCCACACTGACCAGTACCTCAATAATGCATCACACTATCCAGTCTCAGCTCATAATAGTGTCATCACCACTCTGTTTGGAAAAGCAAGAAGCATTATTTCTAACCCATATGACCTCAGTAAAGAAGAAAGACACTTTTAAAGGGTTGTCTTATCCAATGGATACTACGCTAAGGATATCCAGAGAGCCTTACACAGAACCACTGGACCTAATCTTGAAGGTGAAACGTATGTCTGCCTTACATGAAGAATACCAGTGAGCACCTAAGACGAACTCTCCGACAACACAACATTTAATGCTCCTTTTTCACTACATCCACCTTAAGGAAGATCCACTCAAAACCAAAAGACCCAGTACCACTTGAAGAGAAGAACAACGTAGTTTACAGACTACGATGTATGGACTGTCTTGCCTCCTACATTGGTGAATCAAAGCGTTCCTTGGGTCAAAGAGAGAAAAAACAGACAGTTTGAATATTGTAGCTATTGGATCGTTTAAAACAAAGAAAAATAAAGCCCCGTTTGCCACTGTTTACCACGGTAGACGTATGAGAAAGATCCAAAGAGAGAAAAAACACAAGAGAACTGTTCAGAAAGGTGACACAAGGAATCATGAAATAAACGAACACTGCTGGACACAGTATCATACCTTTGACTGGGAAAATAAAAGGATCATAGACAAGAAAATCAACACAACAACAAGAAAAACAAAAGAAACAATCCATTCCGTGCAATGCAGCAATCAAATCAACAGTTTTTCCTACACCCTTCCAGAAATATGACTTCCAGCACTTAAGAAAGAACAACAAGTACAACATAGGTATGGCGCCACTTCCTAAAACAAGTCGATCCCTGTCTACGCGTACGTCCGCACTACCAAAGTATAAAACCACCGTATCTAGTCATTTCAGTAGCCTGACGATGAGAGAAGTGCTGTACAAAATTCCTCTTGAAAATTCATTCCTTTAGGGAATGAAGATCAAGCAATTTTTTTAAATAAACACAAAAAACATGGAAAAGTGGAACTAACAGCATATTTGTTGCATAAAGTGTTTGTGAACTTATCATTCAGATCAATATTACCTACGGCGACCAACAGGCCATGGGGAGGTATGTGTTAGTCGTTTCCTTTATTGTCATCATCATCGTGTACTGCAAGCCATTGAATCCAACCAAAAAATATAGATTGGAGGAAGATAAACACGTACATGTCGGGAGTGTAATGACTGGGGCTGAATCTTCCCATGCAAGAAACTGGGATGCGATCCCGAATTGAAATACTCAAATTATTGAAAACCAGCAGTATTTTTTCAATCCCACCGAAAATTCAATCCTCTTTTACTTGCACTGGTTATTATTTGGATTTTTTAGCAGTAAAAATTAGTAATATTACTTAGCCTTTTCTTCTGGAGATAATTTAAACAAACCAAAAAACCAAAGCTTCCAAGCACTCAGATCTCCGAGGCTATGCTTTTATGCTCGACGTTTTCGTCTGTGCTGGTTATTTGTTAATCTAGCAGGTATGCTACAAATGTTTCTGTCACTTTTTAATGGTGCCATCATCGAAAATACTTTATATTATCTAAATTAAACACTAAATTGAGATTCAAATGTAAAGCATGCAAAAAGAATATCATTAGGAAAAAGGAGAAAAGACCACCAGATGGGCAAACCACTAAGAGAAAACCTGGCTGATCGATGGCAAAGTTAAACGCAAGTAAACTCCGTTACTCGTAATGGCTGAATAAAAATTGCATACAAAAGCATAAGGATGGTTACAAACTACATTTCACAAAAGCGAAAGTGTCAATTAAAAGCGAGAAAAAAAGTTGCTTTTTGATCTGTTTGTGGTAGATCAGCTAGACTGCCACAGAAAAGGTTAATCAGATGTACATTCTATTGTAAAAGTTACTTGAGGCCAATGGGGCTAACTCAGGAAAATAAAAAGCGTATTTGAAATAATAGGGAAAAAACACAGATGAAGAGAGGAACACCTATTAAAGTGAAAAAATAGTGTTTCTTGTGGAAGAGAAAGTGATCGCAATTGCTTTGCAACTATGAGTAAGCGTATTCCAGAATTCGATCAGCAAACAAACTTATGGCATAGAAATGAGCTTTAACATTCAGATTTAGATCTAATTAGCAGGAAGCAAAGCACATGGTGTAAATCGGTAACATCTCTTAAGATTTGTAAATATTTAAGTACAAAGAACCTGTTGCACTAGGGTTTAGACATAATCGTGAACGATTCCATCAATAACGACACCTAAAAACTATAAGTACTATTATATATAACGTGCTTCTCTGTCACCAACACCATTTTCCTTGAAAATCAAGTAAAAGATAATGATAATCAAGTTTTAAAATGCAGAAACCATGGCTACGGCTAACAAATGTGAATTTAAGAGTAAGTGCAAGAGCATTAAGTGTAAAATATTAATCTAGAATGTCGCAACTATTACAAAAACGGATGAGGGATCGTTGGCGCTATGTAACGAAAGAGGGTGTATGCATAATCAGATAGGGGAGAGAGAGAGAGAGAGAGAGAGAGAAAGAGAGAGAGGAATAGTCAGATCTAAAAAAATTGTATGAAAACAGTTTGGGGACGGATATACCAAAGGGATGTAATGCGGTGAATCCCAACTTCTGCAAGAAATAGAAAACGAAAGTAATAGAAAAGACAACGATATTGAAAGGCTGACGAATGTAGGCCCCATGAGAGGATAAGGCATTTTCAATATCCAAATTTTATAGAATCTTACACTCTTGATGAAAGGTCTATCTCTTTCAGTTGTCTGTAAGGTGTGGGAGTGCAAGGAAAAGTACAAGAACAGTTTCTTTGGGGAATTTAAAGACCTAAGTACTAGGATTTCTGGGGGACAATAGCTAATATTTGCAGCTGATTTAAATTACTCTGCTAATTAATATACAAACAAGTACAGAGAAAATTACGAAGGCTGAGTTGATGGTCAAAGCAATTCAGATTCCAAAATTTGACTACTCTTGACTTGCTACAGCAACTACCGACTTTTTAAAAAAAGTTGTTTCCAAGACTGTTAAGCAAGCAACAGTTAAAATAACCATTTAACCAACAAGTAAGATCCAATGATGATGAAGAAGGTACAATTTCCACAAAAACACTAGTTGCCACAAGCAAGAATAAAAAAACCCACCTATTTCTCTCTGGGTTAACCCAGAGGCAAGACCTTACTAGAAGAAAGCTATCGGGGGGTAATCCAATAAAATATAGATTGACGTTATGAGATGGAATTTTTGAATAGTAACAACTTTCTTCACGTTTATTATTACAAAATTTTGGGAGATTATCCATGAAGATCAGAAGAAGCTTCACCAGACATAGTTTTATTGGCTTGGTAAGGGCATAAGATAGGATGTAGAATGAGCTGATGTGGTGAGCTGCAAAAAAGAACTGATTGCTAGAGATTGTATCCATCATAAAATTCACTATTAACAACTTTTTACTGTCCTTAGGACATCAAGTGGTGGCACCTTCGAACGAAGTGTTTAATGAAGAACCCAAAGCCATGCGTGGTAAAAGTGGAAGTTCAAACGGAGTCATATGTGCTCTTTAATTTCCAATGAGGCTGAAGATCCAAATAGGTAGTACCTTGCAATTAACAAAGTAAACATATTGTCTACAAAGGATATGTTGACGATGTCTTTGCAGTAATCAGAAAAAAAAACATCTACAAGACTCCTTTGGGCGTCTCAACAGTCTACACCCAAACATCATATTCACCATGGAAAAACACAAAGGAAGACAACTGCCCTTTCTTAGTGTCCTGATACCGAGACTAGTAGGCTACAGCATTGCTGTTATTACCATGTACAAGGAATCCAACTTACATTGATCAGCACCTCCATAATGCCCTGGTTACTCTGATCTAGTAATAGTATTTTTATATATCTGTTTGAAAGAGAAAGAAATGATATTTTAAATCTAGACAGCCTTAGAAAGGAATACACTTTCAGGTTTCCTTATCCAATGAATACTACGCCAAGGGTGTCAACACAGCCTTCCACAGAACCACTGCACCCAATCAAGAGGAAAAAAAGGAAACTGGGAATCTGGCAGACATCACAACAGCAAAAATCGTGTTTTAACGACAGATGGATTGAAATTCACTTCAGAGTTTAAAGAGATCTAAATTTCACTTCACACATAAAGAATCACCTCCTTTAGCTTTAATTTATTACAACCATAGCATTTAACATAGTTTTTTCTGTTCTTAGCTCAGATCATCACAGAACAAAAATAGAACAAAGAGTAAAGTAGTTCAGGGGGTTTGTAAGAAAGGCAGAGGTTCACATTGAAATGAAGCATGTCAAGGGTATAGGAAAATTTACAATCGTAAAGGGAAGATATTAACATTGACGTCTCCAAATTTGTTTTGTAAATCCATAGCAAAACCTTACAAAGAACTAAATGGGTCTTCTTCCGACAAGAAAAAAATCAGCTTAGATAACCCTGGAGAACATTTAACTATATGATGTATAGAGAAAAGTTCAAAGGAGATAACACTGCTACGAAAAGAAAGTGACTGAAGAAACAAGACCATTCAGACCAAACCTGTAACCAACAGCGGATTCTGCATTCGGTCAAAGAAGATATAATAGGTAGTAGGATCACTGCCTTAAAGGAGACGAGTTCAAAGACGACAAAAAGACTAAGGAAAATTCAAATTGTAATCTCTGAAGAAAAAGGGTCATGCATTTTCCGCTCTTCTTTATTTTTCAGCGGTCTTAAATTTTTTTCATGACCGTTTTAGTTGCAAAAAATACCCCTAACTCTTCTGGGAACTGACTGAAACCAAGCCAGACAACTTTTCTACCTTTAGTAGTTTGGATGTAAAGAAAGCACATAGGAGCACAATTAATCACTGTGGGATTTTTTCATAAATATTCATTCGTATTACGAGGACTCTGTGAAACTTTGTTTAATCTGTCCAAATAAACAACTAAATTGTCTTTACATTTAACCCCAAAAAGTATTTTTATACCCAACTCTAAAGTCAATTCTGGATCAGAAGCCATTTTCTCCTGGCAAAACAATTGTACGTTTAAATCACAATGACAATCAAAATAATGTCATCACCATAAATAGGAAGCTTACATAATGCAGAAGCTGGAAGCTCAGTGACAAAATACTGCGGAGTATTGGACTCAGAAGAGAAACTTGTGGCATTCCAATGTCAATAAAAAAAATCAAAGGATCAGAAGACTCACTAAAGACATATTGAAGACGTATTAAAGATGTTACACTAGAAGGCATGCGGTTTAAAGTTATGCAAGAAACCACTATTACAAACATGGTCAAAACGTTTATAAATATATGCCATGGCTTTCATTGAACCAGATATTTCAAGGCTTTTAAACAGTGTCCTTGTGAAAATTTAAAAAATTAATATAATCAGTTGTTTGGGAATAAAAATATTGATATCGACCATCCGAAAGAATCTTGCTTCTCAAAATATGAAACTAGTTCTAAATTTTATATATTCTCAAACATTTTACTAAGAAGAAAATAATACCTTTACATTGAAAATATCTCAAACAAAAATCATTTTCTTCAGATCGTTCTGCAGACTCCAACCAAAGTTTATTGTTTCCAACCATCAGGTAAACGCTTGTGTCAATTTATGGATTAAAGGAAGAGTGATCCGGGGGAAAAATACTAAAGGCAAACAATTTTCGTTAGACAGGATTTCTGTAATGGAAGTACTGTCATCGTCGTTGCCATCAGGTACCATGCCTTTGTAGAACATTAGCGATCAAGCAATTTTACTGTCTCCTGTCCTTTGCTGCCATGAGTAGCTGAGGTCTGCTCTTATTCGTCAGTGGTTAAAATCTTTTTTTATATATTGGTCTTGCTTCTGCCTTTTCCTTGTTTTTCATAAAACTTCTCCATCAATACCCGCTCTTTGAGTCCTTTTCTTATTATATGCCCCAGAAATGACGTATGTCTCTTCTAACGGAGGAATAACAATGTTTTTTACCCCGCTCTCCTCAGAATACCCTCATTGGTCGCATGTCATGACGTAGCATCCACATCTCGGTTACCCCTAGCTTCTTCTGCAAGGGTGATGTAATTGTCCAGCTTTCACATTTATATGTGAAGACTTGGATAACATAAGAGTTTATTATTCTTACCCTAGTCCCCATGGAAAGAGGCCTGTTCTTTAAAATTCTGGATATCCGCTGGAACACCTGCTTTGTCATACCAATTTTTCTTTTGAATCTCTATAAGTATCTCTCATCTAGTTGGACCATGCTACCAAGATAATTTAACTTCACAATTTGTTGAATTTTCTCACTGCCAAATTAAAAATTGAATGAGACCCTTTGGTTTTATTTGCTGATTGTTGTGTAGGAGGTTTTATTCCAATTTATTGTGAGACATTTATTACCGTTTTTCTAACTAATATATAGATGTTCTTCTGCTGTCTAAGCTCCAAGGCACGGATCATCAGTATCCCTTATATTGTTTATATTTTATCCTCCTATTTTAAACTAGCATTTCCTGCCTAAAATCTCATTCATAATTTACCGTACAGATTAAATAAATCAGATGAAAAGGCGCACCCTTGTCTTACTCCTCTTCTGATACGACAGAACTTCTGGACCTCATTCTGTATTTGTACCTCACCAGTTTACTGCCAGTATAAATTTCTTAGAACTCGTATGTCCTTGCCCTCTATATCCAGGTTTTGTAGCATTTCCAAATAAACTTTCATGCCTAACTTTATCAAAAGCCTTCCTGTAATCTATGAAGCACACGTGTATGTCTCGCTGCATTTCTATGCCCTTTTTGACAACATTTTCATTACAAAGATGGCATTTCTTGTGCCTGCATCCTGGATAAAGCCAAATTGCTGTTTTCCTATTTTCGTCCTTTTTGTTCTCTGTGCTCTTGTCATAATGATGAGCATAACTAGTTTTGTTTCGTGGCTTATACGACTTATAGTTACTTATGGAGCTGTAATTCAATTCCTCGTGGTTTCTTGGGTAGGGCAATAAATGCAGTTTTGCTCAAATCTGGATATATTTTTCTGCTATCATAGATGTTGTTGACCAGATGTGTGACTTTGCTCACTCCAAACTAATCAAGAGCCTTAATCATCTTTTTACAGATCTCGTCCGGTCTTGTGCCTTTTTTTTAACTTAATCTTTCTAATCCCTGGGTTTTCCTTACACTGAAGAATCTTTGGACCATCAGTGACTTTCTTGTTGTTTGGCTTCTCTTCTCTCTCATCCCTAACAAGCTTTTCAATGTATTTCGGTCATCGCTCCGTTACTAGTGTTTTTTGACAGTTATAGGACCGTCGTTGGTTTTCAAGCAACCACTTAAAGACAGCTCCTTGCACTTCTCGCTTGATCATACTTCTTTCGCTTTCCTGCATTTGTTTCTCATAGCACTGTTAAGACGTCTTGTACTGGGTAGATTCCCCCTTTTCTCTCTGCTACTTTCTGTTTGTCTCACATTAGTTCCAAGATTTCTCATTTCATTCATTCCTTCGTTTCATCCATTTCTTATATACAAAGCCAATGCATTCCTTAAAATAATTGATACTCCAATTCAAAATTCTCTGCAGCTTAAATAACCTCCTAATAACTCCGGAAAACGAAATTTTAGGGGTAAATGTTGCAACTAATGGTCTCCTAAAGAACTTTTATGGAGAACCTATATTTTTTTGTCAAGCTTTAGAATATCTGTAATGTCTATAGCTTTCAAAACTTAGCTTTTGGAAAAGTTTTCCAAGAAAAGATTAAGGTTTCTCTTATAATCATGAAAAGTCTGAAGTTTATGGACTCAGAGGAAGCCATATATGTAAGAGCTTTATTATGTCATGACTCGTAAGCTTTTTCTGAGCTACGTTTCGAGGGACACGTCTCATATGGTGGATGACGATGGGAGAAGGATCTCTCGAAACGTAGAAAAAGCTTACGACTCATAACATAATAAAGTTCCTACATCTAAAGATTAAGATCCTTCTATTCAGTTGGAGTTGACAACTATTAATTTTATCCTAGAAAGGAAAACAAAGTTATGATGCAATGACTCCAAAAATGGAACTAAAAACAACAGGAAAACAATGTGTTCCAAACTCATCCTGACTTGAACCCTCAATTCACATTATTCTTACGAGAAAAGACAATGATGACCCCTAGCCAAAAGTTGATAAATCCTAGTGACTCGCAACTACTGACGATATTGTGGAGACCCCTCTTACATCTAGAGATGGACAGAAAACTATAGAATTTCTGAATGCATTCAATGTTTTTCGGAAGCAGTGGATTAAAGAAGACTTCAAAATAAACCATTCAGTAAAAAATCTGCAAGAACGATGTCATGTCCACTCCATCTCTAACAATTTGTTGTGCCCAAAATATTCCTTTAGTAAGAAAAGGATCAATTGCATGCCTTCAAAATCTTTCATGAATAACAAATGTGATATAGTTGAGCTACATATTCGAACTGCATTTTTTCCGTTTAAATCGATAGCAAGGCAAGGACAGCACTTCCTTTAGCTGCATATAATCATTAGTCACCTATACCAATTCACCTTGATAAAAACTTATGGCTTTCCGATCAAAACTTGAGTACAAGTAAACGTCATTTCTTGGGTTCATCTGTTTGTGGGAAATGTTGTGTACATAAAAATTCTGGTTTAATGTTTCCCTTGGTCAGAAGTGGTAACCATGATCCATCAACAGCTATTATCCATTTCTTTAAGATAGCAGTTATCCATTTACTTGCTACTGATGGTGATCAACAAAAAGAGTATCAATTCCCCCAAAACAATGGAGCATTCCACAAGCTTCTTCAAAGAATCCCACCTGAATGCAACGATCGTCTGTGTCATACTGATACTTGACAGCTTAGGGTCTCCCCTGGAATTCAGTGGCAAAACTACCGATAGAAATCGTGGGTAAAATTTTTTGTAGATGAACCTCTTTTAGAAATATGAAGCTGAACAGTAATTTATGGCTATACACTCAACTTTATTGCTGTTCCAGTGGGAAGATTAATTATACAGTAAAATATTGCCAACAAAATAGAAGATACGGCAAACAAGGTACGCCTAGCACATACAAACATGTGCATGTCGGGGATGCTCCCTGTTTGTATAAATCACTGGTTAAAAGTGTTTCCAAGTCGGTTCTGGCTATACCCCAACATCTAAAATTATTATGCAAATGAAAGAAAGATTTTTATAATCGTCCCTTCATTCTGATTATATCCCCTTCCATGGAAAGCAGCCTTGAAGGGGAATAAAATTTGTGCCTTAATGAATACGATAAACTAAGCAACATTGAAATTGGATTCAAACTTGATGATGAGGAGACATTTCGCAAGCTCATTTCGGTGTGATGACACAGTTCTCATCATCAACAAAATTTTAATTGTATTAGCCTCAGCTTTCAATCAACATTAAAAGAAGAAGTCATCGCAAGTAGCTTTATCTTCTAAAAAGTCATAATCTTTACACAGCCAATGGTCTTTCTCGTGGGGTAAGGCTAAAACTTATTGTAAGTGTGTATGAATGGTATGAAAAATTCAGACGAATGCGCACAAAAGTGGAGAAGAGTGTGCTGCGGAAGGGGTGAAACCTCCAACCTGAATTTTGTTGCCTCACTTTTAAAACGAGGAAGGAGGCTAATATTGACCGAGTGACCCAACATATGTATTAACAAGGTGAGAGTCATTTATATTTGTCTCCTACTTTACAATGCAAAGTTTTCGGGTTAGTTAGGACTTATACCACTTAAGAGTATTTTCAACCTTTATACTCTCCATGTAAAGTATATTGCAAAACCATGCTGTCAAGGGCGTACAAAGAACATCAGGCAAAGCAGGCACAATTAAAAGAAACACAAGGCAAGTATTTTGCGCCCCTGTTTTTTATTAGTCACATTTATTGCATATATATATATATACTCTCTCTCTCTCTCTCTCTCTCTCTCTCTCTCTCTCTCTCTCTCTCTCTCTCTCTCTCTCTCTCTCTCTCTCTAACTCTGTCTCACTGTCTCTCTGTCCCACACAGTTTTAAAAAATTAAGTGAACATTAATAAAAAAGAAGAAAAAATTTTTGTGTAAACAATTGCATCCAATTTTCATTTCATAACTGGATTTTGCATGACAGATTTCGAACCTGTAAGTAAATTTTTAAGTGTTCACAATCCTGAAAATGAAAAGAGTTCCCTCAAGGTATGTTTAACTTGATATGTATTCATTGGTAAGACCTTAGATTGAAAACTCTGAGATATGGGGAAATATGCAGTCAACTATTGCTCATAGTTGACCCAAGACCCACGTTGAGCTTGGCATATAGTTTTTTGCAATGACACGAACTGGGTTTGAAATATTATCAGAGGGTTACTTTTGTTGCACATTATCCTTTGCATCCAGTCTGAATGGTGTACAGCACTGGAATGTTGACAAAGCAGGTTTTTAGTATCAAAACAAAATCCTAGGGATAATATACTGCCCCTGCACTCTGCTAAGTGACAAAACAAGACTATTACACCTGAAAATGGAAGCACAGATGCTTCACTGAAAATAATGCACATGTGCAGATGGCTGAAGGAATTAGGGAATCCTGATAAAATCTTAGGAATGCAATATTTTCATCCTCTTATAAAAGGCTTTGCTCACCAAAACATTAACTGCTGTAATAAAGATGACATTAAAGTATATTTTCTACCTGAAACAATGCATATGTTACATATCCTAGGTTGCAGAGAAAGGACCTGTCTGAAATGCAAGGAATCCATACAATGTTCTCTGGGGAAATAAGAGGATGATGATGACCTGTCAACCCTGGAGAATGACAGGTGATCATCCTCCTGATAAAAAAGATACAAAGACCTTTTATAACAGTAGAAAGACCTCGATACACTTTAGCATAGCAGCATACAGAAACTTGTTCTTACTTAACACTGGTTATGCCATCAGTTATTGGAAAAGACCTCAAGTTCAATTTTGACACACCATTTAGTGTGGATGAACCACCCATTGATTTTTTCCATTAAAACCTGAAATGGTTATGATAGGACTTGAGCCTACATTCCCCAAAGATAAAACAGCTACTAAACAATTGTGTCAGGTCATCTAGCAACAGTAGAGTACAAGATGAGATGAACAAAGATGGTTCACTTTTATTTATAGAGAATTTTTGCAAGTTTTGAGGTTTTTTTACTGGAGAAGGGATCAAGTGCCAAAGGAATATAACATTGCACCAGTCATCCTGTTATTTAGAAAGAATAGGAAAAGGATGTTTCTAATAATAAGCAGAAAATCTTTACTTTCTATGGCAACAAGATTTTAGCAATAATCACACTGGTCAGAATTAACCTGCTTAACTAATTTCACCAGAATATTATTGATATGATGTATTGGCATGGATAAGTGTTAAAAAATTGATAGAGAAAAATGATAAACTGTATATTGTATTCCCATCAACCTTAAATAGCACATTTATTTAGTCAGAAGAGTTGCTTTCTTAGAAACCTTGACATAAGCTGAGATTCCAGGTAAAATGTTTTAGATTTTTGATAGCATTTATGGTAATAAGAATTCATTTGATAGGTCAGATGGATTTTTTTCTGTTTCATTTAATATTGCTACTGGCACAATGAAAAAATTTAGATATTCTTGAATATCACGCATAAAATATTTTGTCAACATTCTGTCACCAGGACCCATGGGAACCAGACTAAAGAGTCAAGAGTAGTTTTTAGGCAAGTACTGCTAACAAGGCAAAGAGGACTTGGGTCTACAAGACAGGGAAAATAATAACACAGTAACATGGAAGGCTTTAAACTATTTTTTATAGTATGAAAGTCTGAAAAGTTTGAAGTCTCAGAGAAAATTGTTTTCATTGATTCTTTGCAAAATGAATCTATAGTACTGCACACATTGGCAATGTTGTGATTTTCTGATAATTCACCATTGACTGTTGAAATCTATGCCTCTATTTGTTAATTTTACAGTTGTAGCTTTCTTCCACTCACAGAGAAATTCCATTGTAAAAAGTGGTCATTTCTTCCTGCTCCATCTCTTATTCTAATTAAGTATAACTTTTGATGACCTTTTACATTTCTTTTTCTTTTCATTGTGTTCTGTGTAGTCTGAATTGACTTCTATGTTAAAGTTTTGATCTCGAATTATTGTACTTCTTATAGAAAGAAGCAACGTCACTATAGAATACCTCAACCAAAGGTATTTTTATCAATTCTATTGACAATGACAAGGACTGGATAAAAAGAAGCATTAATTATTGTGTTAACATAAATAAACGTATTGCATCCTGGAGTATCTTGCCAGATATCTTCTGAACTTGATTCATTCATTTATTAATTCAATCCTTTGTGTTGCACATTGGGAATTATGGTCTTCTACTTGTTTCTCTCTCAAATTGTTCACAGTAGTTTTTTCCCACCCATCTTGCTATGTTGTCCAGGTACATTTTTCTTCAACCTTGCCTTGCTCAGTTTCATTCTACCCTGTCTGTCAGTGCCATATGTTTCACCTGGCTTTGCTTTGCAGCATGCAATTAAATTTGTAGCAGTTCTTTTTGGGAAGTCATGCATTCCAATACCACCTTGTGATTACCACAAGACATACCACACACACACACATACCACAAGAATCAATAAAGTGAAAAACATTGTTACTTTTTGAACCATAAATACTCAAGAGCAAAAGTTTCTAAAGCTTCAACTGAATCAAGCTATGCATCCATAGGTTGTCTTTTCAATTGTTTTGCTTTAAAAAATTTTTTTTATTTTTGTGTGAAGGTGTAGATATGATATTTGTAAGAGAAATCAATCATTTGAAAATAATGGTTGTTGGTATAGCTAATATTGACAACTTTCTTTTAAATTGTGAAAAATATAGAAATTATGGCACAACAATTCAAATTTTTTTTTTATTTTACTGAACTTCATCCAGTGTAAAGTTGTAAAAGTAGGTGAGCAGGCTTACTTTTCAAAATTGGTATTGAGCAGATTGGTCACTATCAAATTGCACTTATTATTGGGTACTTAAAAGTAGAAAACATTATTTTTCATGGTACAAAACTTAAATATTGCAGTTAAGATTACTATCATTTTTATCAAAGCCTTTTGAGAAAACATGTCAAGTGGATGTAAACCATTTTTTTATCAGCAGAAAACAAAGTGGGGTTGGAGGGAGCCTTCCACTTTTTGTTACTGGGTTTCTTAAACAATTTTAGACCATATACAAATTCTTTTTGACAACAAGGAAGTGATGAAAATTTCTCTCACGTGCTGCCCTCATCCAGAAGTGACATTGGGATCAGTTATCAGAGACATATCCGGGGATGGACCACAGCAAACGTGGAACAGCTACATGTCAAACTTTATCGATGATGACATCATCAACTATGGATCATATCTATCAATGTACCCAGGTTTAGATACCTGCTAATGCTCTCTGGTACTCTGGACATGTTCTGCATCCCTCTAAAAGTTGAACTAAAATGAGAATTAATGTTTCAAATTGCATTTTGCAGTAAGATATCAGTTTTATTGCAATACATGAAGGACTTATCTCTACCCCTCAGTCAAGCTTGGTGGATGTTTACTGAACCATGCACAGCCATCTCATTCCAGTTCAGTTTTTACAGAGGTTGAGTTGGCATGACCCCGCTGACCTAACTACCTTGCTAACACAACCAGCTGGGGCTGGTCCCATTGGTGGTTGCATTACTGGGGTTCCCCTGTATATATGTATATATATAGGTTATGAAATATTATGGACAAAGAATAAATTGTTAAATGGTTCTACACATGTAATACTTGTAGACCAAAGACTGAAAATATCAAGTCAGTGTAGTTTGTTTAAAGTAAAATGAAAAAGGCTGAAGATAAGTATGATAGTATTCATCTCTGTTACCTGTGGCTTGCATGGTCAGAATTTTAGTGTCTAGCCTGGCTCCCCCACCAGGTTTTACCTAGTGTAGAGGGTGACTGGCCACCCAGCAGAGCAACAAAAAATCTAACAAAGTGTTAATGAACCCAGAAAATAGTCAACACCCACCTATTAAATACTTATTAAGACAGGTGTAGTCTCTGTGAGGTTTGGTTAGGAATCCAACCCCTTGATGGTCTCACAAATTAAAAGACCGGGAAGGAAATACCTATATCAATTAAATATAAACATGAAAATGGCAAACCTTAGTTATTGAGACCTCATTGATCATCATGCAGAGGTTAACAAGGATTCAATCTCTCAGTGGATGGTTGGCCCAAGGCTAAAAAAATATGGTACTGGCCATCATTGCAGTGAAGTAATCGTACCAGGTATCTTAAATTCAAAAGGCACCAAACTCAGGAAAATCATTTGACTTTATTCCATCACAAGGTTCACTTTGGTTCTGTCAACAAAAGAACTATAACAGACCCTATGAAATCAGGACAATTCATGTTATAATGTATTCTCTTAAAAATTATATCACATTTATTCAAGAAACCCATATTACTGGGTACTAAAACTCCGGTTTTTATGGTAAAGACTTTAAAGGTTGGGTATTTATTTACTTGTTTTTGAAAACAAAAGCGAATAGAGGAGTTGGTATAGCTCTTTCTCCAAATGTATAAATTGTAGACATGAATAACATATTTCAATGGAGAATGGTTTAAGTGTGATTAGTACTTCACAGAATCAATCAGTAACCATTCAATACTCCCAACAAACAAATACAAGGTGTCAAAGAGGGTCCATTTTTTAAGATTCTTGTTGGAGTAGATATGAAACAAACCATCGGTTGTGACTCTGCTTGGTCTTGACAACATTAGGGTTACAACCATGACAACCTTGAGACAAATCCAAATAGACCTCTCACCTTATCAGTATCCTCCAACAGGATTCACAAGACAAATATATTATGTCTTGTCAGGATGCCACAAAAAGTCCAATGTCGCATTGAAACATATCTCCATTTTGTACCACTGCCATGTCATTTCCCCCTCCAAATCTGAAAAAAAGTTGTTTTTTCCTAAATCACAATGATGCAAAAGATCATACAATGACAAAATATTTTAAAAAGAAGATTTCAAGACATGTTTTTTTTTAATTTAAGGAGCTTCTACAAGATAAGCCCACTGTAAATGACATAAATACATTTGAAGATCAAGAACAAGTAACTTGTCAAAACAGTGTCCATGGACTAACAAGGGATTCAAAACAGTGTTGGCAAAACATCCCCAAGAGCATGATTTTATACAAAATATTGCAATCAAAACAAAAATGAAGTATTTTTCAAATCTAGCAAAGAACATAAATATTGCTAATAAGTCAAGGAGGGTAGAGGAAGAATCTAGGTTGAGTAAGGATTAATGAGTGGTGAAAAAATCCACTTCTTTCTCTTCTTCTTTCTCTTCTTTCTCTTTCTGTTCTTTCTTTTTTTTTGGCTGTTCCCTGTGGTCAGGGATAGCCACAGAAATTTTTTTATCCCCATAGGGCTCTGCCCTGGCTCTCCTCGCCCCGTAGTCCCTTTTCTGCCATATCGACCTTGATGTTGTCCATCCATCTGTGTTTTGACTGTCCTCTTTTCCGTCACCCTGGTACAGCTATTTGTAACATTCTTTTACCAGCATAATACGCTTCTCTTCTCTTCATGTCCCCAAACTACCTTAACCCTGTCACTCGCTATTTTTTTAGAGAGCTCTCCTACTCGCAAACTCTTTCTGACTTCCTTGTTGCTTAACATATCTCTTCTGGTAACACCCAGAACCAACGGAGCATCTTCATTTCTGCTATACGTACAACTATATCTCACGCCCTGCCTTTAAAGGGACTGTTTCCACTTCATACATCATTGTCGGTCTACCCATTTCCCTGTATACTTCGACATTCACTTTCACCGGAACTCTGTTGTTACACATTACTGCTGTTGTCTTTTGCCAACAACTCCATCCAGCTTGGATCCTTTTCTTCACCTCATTGTCAGTGCCTCCGTCATTTTGTATAGTCTACTTTAGGTACTTGAACTCTGTCACTTCTGGGGCCTCCACACCCGTGATTCTGATCGGTGGAAGATTGACTGTTTTGTTAATTGATATATATTCAAGCCAACAATGTCACTCCATTAATTTTGCAATATATTTCGAAGTTAATACTTCATCTTCAGGCTACAAGGTAAAAATACAAAAACAGTAAAACTGCTGAATACAATATTTCCTATCTCATGTCAACATCCCTCTGCAGTATACACAGCTATAACGAAATTTAACACAGTAAATTCAAATCTTCAATCTTTTTGAATAAACTATGATAATTGAGAAACCTCCCTTGAGGGACCTTGTTGACAAATTAAAATTTTTATGACTAATTCGCGGCTTTTGTACCCATCCTTTGTATTTAATGTTGGTTTTATTTCCTGAATGAGTAATGCCTCTAATGTCATTAACTTGTATTCCGACTTAGTCGACATTGCTATTATTTCTGCATGATTGACGTTACACATTTTAAAATGCTGTCCCACAGCTTTATATTTATGCTCCTTTACACGGGTTAACAGATGTTGGGTAGTTTGCCCCACATAACACGATAGGCATCGCGAACACGTAATTTTATATACTAAACCGCTTTGCATAGGTTTTTCCACGGGTACTTTTAATGATGGTAGAACTGTTTTTATTTTCTTAATCATAGAGACAATTTTGCACGGTGCCTCAATGCGTTTCAACGAGCGTTCAAACTTCTCTGTCACTTTCCGTCGATATTGAAGAAAAATAATTTTTTTTCTCTGTTTTATCATCATTACTTTTTTCTTCTGTCGGTGGTTTCGGTTGATAAATCTTGTCCAGAGTCTTCTCAATACTTTCNGCCCCACATAACACGATAGGCATCGCGAACACGTAATTTTATATACTAAACCGCTTTGCATAGGTTTTTCCACGGGTACTTTTAATGATGGTAGAACTGTTTTTATTTTCTTAATCATAGAGACAATTTTGCACGGTGCCTCAATGCGTTTCAACGAGCGTTCAAACTTCTCTGTCACTTTCCGTCGATATTGAAGAAAAATAATTTTTTTTCTCTGTTTTATCATCATTACTTTTTTCTTCTGTCGGTGGTTTCGGTTGATAAATCTTGTCCAGAGTCTTCTCAATACTTTCATCATAAAATGATGGGGAATACTGGTTGTTCTCCAGGAGGGTTTTTGCTTTGACGAGGCTTTGGTGAAAATTCTCCCACGTACTGCATGCATAGTGAATCCTATAAACAAGACCGGTGACAACAGAGCGTTTATACTTCATAGGAGCTAGTGAGTGGAATTTCAAGGTCAGCCCTGTATCCGTAGCTTTCCTGTACCACGTTGATGTTAAGTGTTCTCCTCAGTGTATGATAGGCATGTCAAGAAATGGGATACTTCCATTTTGCTCTTTCTCCATGGTAAATTTTAGGTTGGGCTGGTAGTTATTGATCTCCGCAAGTTTGTCCTCAATTTTTTCTCTGCGACTCTTTGTTCCTTAGTTTTTATGGAGTAGATGTTGGTAATAGCCATCTCATGGCTGGTTGGAAAATCTACTACTTCGTTGTTTAACTGGCCCTTGACCGATCCGGTATGATTTCGTTTTTGCTTTGCATTCGCTCTTTGTTGCGGCATGGGGTTTTTTTCGGCAGGATGCTTTTCCTTGCGCATACCTCCAGTTATACTCGGTTGGCCTAGCATGTGATCTCGACACGCTGACATGGCAGTGAAGGATTAGTTTAAGCTCGTTCTCAGGACTTTCATATTTAACCCATATCTGGGACCCTAACAGGTACTACCATCCCGCTTCTTAGTGGACCTGGGAGTTGTGATAATTAAAGGTAACTCCACATTCCCCCAAACTCAAGGAAACCCAAACGTGAGCCTCATCACTGGATCCAGTTTCAATTCATACCCAGGAGTAGAGGAAAAAAATGCACATGCCGAAAAAATTCACTAAACATCGAGTTCACAACCTGAGATAGAGAACCTTGAAATTTTACATTTCACCACCTAACCATTTGGTAATAAGCAGTTTTATAGCTCAGACTACCGAAGTACAAAAGTTGATGACAAAGTTTAAAATAGCAAATGTATTGGGATGGACTCGCTACAAGCAAACCTCCTAAATTACAATAGATCCAGAAAATTTCTTGTTCATCTAATTACGCTCGTCATACTATCATTGTGGCAAATATCACCTATTACCTCCCTCATTAGTAGCAAAGGTTCCAAGAGTGAAGCTGAAAATTATAGAGAAATTTCAACCATGCCCACTTGTTCAAAAGCACTGGCGCCCTTAATAATATCTAGAAACAGAAATTCAGACGAGAAAACTATATCTCCCAATTTGAATTTAAAGCGTTTAAGCAAAACGCAATAGATTTATCATCAAAGCTACTCTTTCTGTGTCGTTGATCTATAAACTTGATAAATCGTGATACTTTAATCAAAATTTTAGAAATACGCACAGCAACCACTATACCGGTCATACTTCTGAAACCATTCCATACGGGAATCTCGGCAGCAGTCAAAGGTTCAAAACAATTATCCCGAGTCCTTTCCGCTTTTAGACAAGGCAGTATTGACTCACCTGTTTCTTTTTATATGTAATTGAATTTTGTGTTACGATACGCTAAGCATGAGATAGTGGAAAAGTTCGCAAATACCGGACTTTATTACTTTTATTGGGTTCCTGGATATTGTCAACACGACAGCAGCGAAGTGTTCATGGTCTTTCCGATATTGATGAAATCTCGGAAATAGTAAAATGCAACATTTACAAGATCCGAATTAGAAATCTCAGTTGATACTCCAGAAATCTTGGCTTGCAATGTACACGAGTAAGTTGGACCTAAACCACTCTAATCATAAATGCCGGTGTACGTGTTAAGAATGTTTGTAAGTTTACTTTCCTAGGGCGCATAATCGTAAGTACTGATGAAGACCCTTCCTGTCACCTATTTCCACATTTCATCTGATAGCCACGAGAACAAGAATTCTTGAAACATGTATATGCACCCGACTGCTATACAGTGTTCAAACCGGGGAAATCCCAACAAGCGAACTAAGAAAGAATTGTATCTATTTGGCATAATTTTTCTTAAAAGAATGATCACTAATGGGTTTAGACGCAAAAATGGCCCTGCTAAATACTCCAAAAGTTTACAAAAACCTAAAATATATAACAAAGAGCCCGAGGCTTGTACAGCATAACCCGATGACCTGGATTGACCCTATATCTTCGGCAAAGACCTCAAGCATTGCTAATTTCTGTAAAGAGCATCATTTTACGTATATTACGCATCTAACAAGACTAGAAAATTTTTCATTTCAAAAACAACTACTCTTCACAGTGGATCGTAATAGATATGCACTTAACCAGTGTTTAAAATATGAAAAATGTTTAAACATCAGATAGAAATTCCTACGGAAACAAAAAGATCTTCACATTTGTTTCATAGATTATGCAAAAGCCTTCGATTCTTTAAACCAAGAGTCGTTAATCAAAATCCTTAAAAATTNGATTGACCCTATATCTTCGGCAAAGACCTCAAGCATTGCTAATTTCTGTAAAGAGCATCATTTTACGTATATTACGCATCTAACAAGACTAGAAAATTTTTCATTTCAAAAACAACTACTCTTCACAGTAGATCGTAATAGATATGCACTTAACCAGTGTTTAAAATATGAAAAATGTTTAAACATCAGATAGAAATTCCTACGGAAACAAAAAGATCTTCACATTTGTTTCATAGATTATGCAAAAGCCTTCGATTCTTTAAACCAAGAGTCGTTAATCAAAATCCTTAAAAATTTAGATATCGATGAAAATAAGCTCGCAATAATATCTAAGTTATACTGGAAACAGCAAACAAATATCAGAACGTCTAAAGGGATGGCAGTAAAAATAAGGAGAGGTATCAGGCAAGGATGTGTATTTTCCCCATCGCTATTCAATATGCATACAGAAGGTATATTCAGGAGACTAAAATCTCTTTCAGGTGTAAAAGTAGGAGATATGATAATAAATAACCTCGATATGCTGACGACACTGCTCTCCTGGCTGATATCAGAGAAGATCTAAAAACTCTGGTAAACACTGTAAAAATTGAAAGTAAAAGACTTGGTTGAAAATGGATCTAAAGAAAACGAAAAAAATGGTTGTTACTCGGAATGAAACAACTCCCAAAGCAAAACTGATTATTCATGGTTGTGAGGTGAAGCAGGTAGAAACATTTACATACGGGGGACAACTGATAACATCAGATGGAAGGTCAGACTTGGAGATAAAAAGAAGAATTGGTATGGCTACAAATACCTTTTTAAACCTAAAACACCTGCTAACCACCCAATACATTTAATGTTAAAATGCTAGGTATGGTCAATCCTCACCTGTGGCTGTGAAACTTGGACGATAAAGAAAAGTACTGAAACAAGAATAGAAGCCTTTGAAATGTGGTGTCCCGTAGTATGGATAGAGTGTCTTGGAAAGAAAAAGAGACAAATAGAAGAGTCCTGAATGGTAGAGGAATAAGCAAAACAACCGTACTAGACACAAAATGTTACATTTTATGGGCACATAAGGCGGTACAATTCCCATCAAAAATGATAATGGAAGGCACTGTTGAGGGTAAGCGAGGAAGAGGAAGAAAAAGGACCACATGGACAGGTAATATTGCTGATTTGATAAAGAAAGACATCAACAAGTGTGCTAAACTGGCATTGGACAGACAAGTGTGGAGGACTATAACAGCCGACCACTTTGGGATGGCACCCAGGTAAGGTAAGGTAAGGAACAAATACAACAGACAATGCAAAACTGAATTTGTGCCTCTACTTAGTAAATTATTTCAGTAAAGACACTTGAAGGGTTTAATGTAACTAATAAAAAACTGTGATGATGATGGTGAAAGTGTGGATGTTGTATTTACATTTACCTTTTATACCCGAGCTTTAACACGGTAACATAATATAAATAGACGTTTTGATGAACAGTACAATATTCCATTATCTCCAGGCTTGTAAGACACCTGCCAATGAGGCAATGTTGTTTTTCACACTTTGTGGAAATTCTGTACCTTATTCACTGATAGATGTGTGGTGACATCAGCGATTGTCGTCTATCCACGGCTAGCTGTGGACCACCTTTTTGCCTTGGAAGTCATAACCGACAAACCAGTTACTGGCTTAAAAAAAGAGATTTTCAACAAGACATCATGGCCCATGCCCCATGCCTGCTATCTGGTATTTTCGAAGTACCACCTCTGAGTGGCTACAGGTGATATGGTATCTGATCAGGACACGATGATTGCTTATGACAGACAACTACAGCTACAGCAAAGTTTCATAGACTTCCGTCTGTAAGGGATTACCCTCAAAGGTTATGAGATTATATTTATGACACTGGCATAGAAATTCAAGTTTCTTTTCGGCTTGAGTTAGCCAGTCACTGATTACATTTTTGACATCTTTGCTAGTTGCTTTAAGTTGTGACTAATGTCTGTATCACTATTAATCATGGGACAAAACAGGTCAAAAAAATTTTTTTCAGTGTGTAACATTAGAAGTATTTTGTTTAATAGTTTATTGTGTTGGTTTCCAAGGCAGCATTAAAATTAATTAACCCTGCACCCCAACTATTTCTTTGTAATGATAAACGTAACTGTTTAACGTTATTTGTGTAGCAGAAAGATACTGCTACAGTGTCTTGGAAAGAAAAAGAGACAAATAGAAGAGTCCTGAATGGTAGAGGAATAAGCAAAACAACCGTACTAGACACATTTATTTTTAAANTATGACACTGGCATAGAAATTCAAGTTTCTTTTCGGCTTGAGTTACCCAGTCACTGATTACATTTTTGACATCTTTGCTAGTTGCTTTAAGTTGTGACTAATGTCTGTATCACTATTAATCATGGGACAAAACAGGTCAAAAAATTTTTTTTCAGTGTGTAACATTAGAAGTATTTTGTTTAATAGTTTATTGTGTTGGTTTCCAAGGCAGCATTAAAATTAATTAACCCTGCACCCCAACTATTTCTTTGTAATGATAAACGTAACTGTTTAACGTTATTTGTGTAGCAGAAAGATAAGCCATTGATCATGTAAAAATGATTATCATGTTTCTGATGTAGAATTTCCTCTAATTTTATTGTGTAGAGATAAGAAGGAAAGAAGCTGTCGTTGCAGCCAATGACTTTTCGCAAGTTCTTGTGGATTCTTTAAATTCAAAGTAAGGTTGTTAATTTTATTTCCCATTTTCAATTAAACTACCACCGCTTATTTCGTTCTGATACAGGTCCAAATTATGTCAAAATTTCTTGCAAACGAAACTTTTTGTGAATCAGTAAAATTAATATTTGTGTTCATATGCAAATATTCGAATTTTGGTATAAAGTATATAAAAGGAGATCCTTGAGTCGGACGTCAGGTGCCACAATAAAAATCTGCGTTTCCCTTCGCTTTGATAGTATATTGAGGGTGTGTGTATGTTAATTTTACACACTAGCAGTTAACATCTTCAAGCGCTATTTTCACCTTCGTATTAACGAAGGTGAAAATAGTTATGAATATGTGATCCACCAGAAGATTGGTATCGTAAAATTTTGTCTGTGAATTCGAGAAAAATGTGTTGAACTTAGAATGTCAAAAGGGAGGCAAGAACCAATAATTTAGATTTTTATTTATAAGATCCTCATCTTCTTCTTCTTTGTATTTCGGCTATATCCCGTCAGGGGTCGCCACAGCGGATCAGCCGTTTCCAGTCTGTTCTGTTTGTCACATCAGCATCCCTCGCACTAACAGCCAACATATCCCTGTCAATCACGTCCCTCCATCTTTTCCTCGGCCTCCCTCTTCGCCTTCTGCCGTGTACTTCATAACTCAATACCCTCCTTCCTACATATTCTGCACCACGCCTTGCTGTGTGTCCGTACCTGCGAAGTCTTGACTCCCTCATCTTGTCTCTCAGTCTCCTGATATGGGATGTTTCTCGAGTGTGTTCGTCAGGAATTTTGTCTGATCGCATCATGCCCATTTCAGCCACTTCCAGATCCGCTTCTTGTCGCTCGGTGATAGCAACAGTTGCCAGACCATATAACAGAACTGGGCGCACTGCCGACTTTTCCCTTCATCCGTGGTGATATTTTCCTATCGCAAAGTACCCCTGTTACCTTCCTCCAACTACCCCAACCGGCCTGCACTCTCCTTTTTACTTCTCTATCATAGTTTCCGTTTGCTTGTAGAGTTGACCCCAGGTACTTAAATTCGCTCACTTTAGGGATTTCCACCCCTCCCAGCTGTATTCTATCGTTTTAGCTTCCGCACAAAGCTGGTCTGTTTTTGCCCAGCTTATTTTCATTCCTTGCCTCTCCAAGGCATAACACCACCTCTCCAGCTGTAATTCAACTTCTTCTCTTTGCTTACTACACAGTACAATATCGTCTACGAACATCATATTTTGAGGAACATCTCTTCTTACATCATCTGTGAGTCAATCCATTACCACTGCAAAAACGAAAGGGCTTAAAGCCGAGTCCTGGTGTAGGCCTACCTTCACTTCGAAGTAATCCGTACTTCCTGTAGCACTTCGAACACAGGTCTTACTGCCCCTCTACATATCTTGTACCAGTCTGATTACTTCTGTGATTCCTGACAGCCTCATACAACACCATATCTCCTCTCTGGGTACTAGGTCATATGCTTTCTCTAGATCGATAAATACATTGTGTAGTTGTTGTTGGTGGTCTCGATGTTTCCCGTGCAATATTCGTAACGCAAACAGTGCATCTGTGGTATTGCATCCTGGCATAAAAGTGAACTGTTGTCTTCTAATTTCGATTTCTGCCCGTAGTCTTTTGTCCATCACTATCTCCCACAAAATCAGAGTGTGGCACATCAATTTGATTCCGCTGTAGTTCCCACACTCTCGCGCATCTCCTTTTCCCTTATAAACTGGTATTAACACACTCTTTCATCACTCATCCGGTATCTCTTCCACATCAAGTATTTCATTGAGCAGCCATGTTAGTAGCCTCAAACCTGGTTCTCCCAAGCAGCGCCAAGCTTCTATTGGGATATTACCCGGCACGACTGTTTTTCAATTCTTCATTTTCTTCATGCCTTTTTTTATTTATTTATTTTCAATCTTATTTATAACCTCCTGCTTCAATCGTTCTATGTTCCCTTGGGTTTTCTGAATTTAATAATCCTTGAAAGTACTCCTTCCACCTCTTCAAAACGTCTTCCTCAATTGTTAACAATTGTACATTTTCATCTCGTATCACCTTTATATGCTGGATATCATTTCCTGAACGGTTCTTTTGTTTGACAATTCTGAATAGCTCTTTCTCATCTTCTTTTGAGTTTGGTCGGTGATAAAGCCTATTGTAAGCCTGATCTCTTGCTTCAGCTACTCTACGTTTTGTCTCTCTTTTAGCTGTAATGTACTCCTGCTTCTCTTGTTCATCTCCAGTTTGATCAAATCCCTTCTTCCTCTGTTTCTGTCGTTTTATACTGGCTTGAACGGGTTCATTCCACCCCCACGTCTTTGCTTCTCTGGTGATGTTCTTATGTCATACGTAGAACCGTTTGTGCTGACTCTCTTATTTTGTCTGTTATCTCTTACTAACTTCGATGGAAATATCTTAAAGCATTAGCTTTAAGATATTTCCATCGAAGTTTATAGTTTTCTGTAGTTCCCGATTTAGCATTCTCCGGCACTCTCCCTCCTTTAATCTGCACCATTTAATTTTCGGTGACCTGATCACATTTTTATGCTTATTTACTTTGATATCGAGTTTGCAAATTACAACTTAGTGTTGAGGAACAATACATTCTCCTCCAAGAACTTTGCAATTAACTACTTCTTTCAAATCACTCCTGCTATGTAAAATATAGTCAATCTGCGTGGCTCTTCTACCACTCCTGTATGTTACTCTCTGCTCCAATCCCTTTCTAAAGTATGCGTTTAAGACTGCTAAAGAAATACTCTTTGCAAAGTCAATGATATTTTGCCCACCCACATTCCAGTTTTTATACCCGTATCTCCCAGCCACTTGCTCATCTCCTACATTTCTTTCTCCCACATGGCCCTTCAGGTCTCCAATTAACTCCGCTAATATCCAATTTTAACTCATGACTCGATCCGACATTCTCTCTACTTCTAGTACACTCAAGGTGTACTAGAAATTAGAAAACGACGCGAAAGGAGTTAAAGCAAGGTAAGATGATGCTGTGGCAAACAACTGAAGCCTATTGAGCTGCTTACCCTTAACATAAGTTGAACAAGCTTGTAAGAAGAAAAGTAGGAACATTTTATAATCTTAGACGATATTTTTACCAAGGACAAACAAAAATATACTTCTTCGAAAAATTATATTCAAATTTATCTTACCATTGTCTGTAGTTTTGACACGCACATAATCTGTAATGTTGCGGAGGCCTAGTGCGGCTAATTCTTCTTATGATCTCTCATATTCCTTTTCAGAATGCATTTTGACGTCAGCAACGACTGTCGGTGTCTAATCGTGATATTATAGCTGGAAAAAAGTCAGCTCGTCGCCGCCATACAGTCATTTGTTTAAAGTGTCATTTTAGAAACTGGCTCCACAAAATGCAATAATATTTTGCACCATATTAACAATTTATACCATAGTGATACCTACCTTTCCCAGGAAATCGCTTTACCTGTAGCTTTCTCCACGAAACTGCAGAATTTTACGACTTTGTTTTTCGGATTGCTTTTCTTTAGTTCACGTGACTGTTTCAACATCTTCTTTCATAAGTTTATTCCGCCGATCGTGACCAATTTAAATCTCCTTTCTTTTCTCTCTGGCTGACCTGCTTTTAATGTAGTGGAGTCTCTTAGGTGAAGTTACTTATATGTTGCCCTGACTAGGATGGAGCTGCTTGAGAATTATAACATGGAGAATTAATTGGACGAAAGAGAGCAAGTCAAATGAAATGTACCCAGTGTAAAAAATAAACAATATGTAGCTAGGTAAGGTTGTGGAGTTGACTTTTTGAAAAAAGAATTTAGTGTTGTTGTATTTTCATTAAGTCAATCATGATTTTTTTATTGTAGTGTTGAAAAAGCCTACAATAATCAACGGGCACTTGAAGCAGAAGCAAAGCAACTCCAAGGGCATACTGCACGTTTTAATAAACAGAATCAACAATGGGTTACTATGATTGAATCATTTAATCAGGCACTTAAGGAACTTGGTGATGTGGAGAATTGGGCCAGAGCCATAGAAACAGACATGACTACTATCGCCAGTGCATTGGAATGTGCCTACAAGGGTGAGATATTTTTGTATCTTTCAATGCGGTTTTTTTACTTTTATTATCTACATTGTTTTCTATTTTTAGTTAATTACTTTTACCACGTTTTTTAGCATTTTAACTTTGTTTCGAATTGTTAGTTTTTAATTTTTTTGTGTTTTTTTTCTTAGAGATCTCTCTCTTTCTACCGCATGTGTTGTTAGCGTACTGAGTTTTTTTACCCATTTACCTCCCTTATATTATTTTTTTTTCGCTTGTATTTTATTTACCGATCTTTACCCATTGGGATATTTTTAACATGCCGCTCCTTGTTTGCATTTTTGTTGGGTTCACACGTTTATTAATGTATTTTATACACTTGTGGTTTCTTTAGAGTACTGTGTGATTGTCCTGTCATGTACTTAAATTAATTATTTGGCAGCGTCTCACTGCGTGATAAATTTCTTGCCACATGAGCCTGGGTAAGTCTTACTCACTGCATTAAATGAACTATTGACGTTCGAGTCCAATATTGAAATCGAGAATTAGTCGCGGAATATATTTTACTAGTACTAAGCGTTTAGTGTAGGAGTAATTAAGGTAAATTATATATGATTATTTCGTAAATTTAGAGTTGGACGTTTATAGTTGTAATAAATATGATTGTAAAAATGTGGATATTAGGATTATTCATTGATTTGTTTGATGTAAGGAGGGTTGGTTTTAAATCACGGAAAAGAAACTGAAGGTTCTGTGGGTTTGGTTGTTGCTTCTTTATTTGTTTTAAAAGAGAACAAGTATTTCAACACTCTAAAGGAGCAATAATTGTCACTTAAGAGCAATATGTTAACATTATTATTAGTTAAGAAATAAAGATCATTTGAAATTTTGAGGGATATTCATGCCATCGCAACTGGTGGTCCACCCTGTAGGAGAACCAGTACCACTAACTTTGCGATCATTTTGGTTATGGTATAAGTGGAAGGATTTACTTGTATCATTCAGTCTGTTAGCTTCCTTCAGTTTATCAACATATTTGTGTATCACACTAATTTGTACTCAGCCACTGACCATAAGGCAATTGAGCAGGAAGACATCAAATTTCCGAAAGATGTAATGGCTGACTCAGGCTGTGAAAGAATTGGTAAGGAGGTGACTTATCCATTTGATGCCTCAAAGACGGAACTGGTTTCTTTTAGCAGAAAGCTTAATAGAAAGCTAAGTCCCCATCTTCCGCGAATATTCATAAACTTTCATTTTTGTGTTAACCGCCGTGATCTTCCTTCTACGTTTGCGGAACCCACATCGCTAGGGCTGCATGATTGTTATTTTTTCCCCGGATCTTTCTTAGTGTTTGTTTATCCGCCCTTTCGTGAATAACTGTTGTCACATCTAGCAGGTGGTTCTTGATAGGGCCAGATCTTGTTGCTACTCTTCAACCATTACCTCCTCGACGAAATATGGGTTGTCTTAAGCAAAGGTCGGGGGTTTTTCATTGCCCTAGCGCTTTTTTCTGCCTTTCCTTTGCATCTCCATACATGTCGTAATTTTAGCCTTTGTATTGTTCTTAACCAGATAAGGAAGGAAACTGGGTTTTTTTAAATGTTTGATGCTATTTGTGTTAATATTAATAACCATTTCCATATTCACAATCTTACTATCCTGTGTATAAAATAGTGGCTTAAGTGTTCCAATAAATATGAGAATATGTATTAAGAAAATCTAACACAAAGGGTTTGTAGTAGGGGAATATTTAGTGTATTATGTATTTCCTTACATTAACATCAAGCACTTTTTAGAAGAAATGACAGGCACCGTAGTTATTTCACGTACACGCCCATTCATGTCGATTACAAAATGTAATAGTTATGACGTCTTATCGTACTAACAATATACCTTTGTGTCTTTTGCAACTATCCTACTGGATTAGTAATTGCATATTATTGTTATCATTATGCCGGATATTTCTGGATGACTCAATGGCAATTTAATTCACCAAAACAATCAAACAATAAACAATCTACAGACTGGAACATTATTAGGTGAAGAAACTTTTTTCATGTCACGAATTGTAAGCTTTTTCTGAACTACCTTTCGAATGATACTTCTCCCATCGTAAAGCTGGTGGATTCTTCTATTCAAAGAGGCTCTCCACATAAAAAAATCCTTTATTAAACAATGTTGTCAACGCGTTAAGCGATCGTCGGCTGTTTTAAGTTGTTTTAATGTTGATTTTTTTTCGAATACAACAACATTTTATCGTGTATATTACGGATCTCAGTTGTATTTACTGACACTGGGTTGTAGATATAAACTTCTTTGTAGTTTACGTTTTTACTGTCCTGGTGATGATTTTGTAATAAAAACTAAAATTTGCCCAATAATAATATCCTGTGTTTACTTGGTTTGAAATTTGGATCTATAAACATGCATATTTTCGAAAAACATTAATATTACATGTTTTGAAATTGTCGGCTCAGAAAACTTTTTGAATGACCTTTGAGTTACTCTGGAGACGGAGATAAGCAATTATTATAAGTAATCTCCCCCAAAGAGTGGTATAATGTTCGGATTTTGGGACCAAAACATAAGGAACCAAACAGTGTATGCTTATTATTTCTTCATTATCCTCTTTGAAGCCACTATTTACTTTTGGCGTAAAATATATGTCGCAGTTGGTGCTGATTAAGCGAACTGAAATATTTTTGACCTCAGATTATCACAAGTAAGCGACTAAGCTGAATGAAGATAAAGGCGCTTTTCGAAGTTGTCAGATGTATTGATGGAAATGTTTGTAGGAGTGAATTCTTTAAAGTTCTCATTCGTGTGTTTTATTCGTTCTTGCCTTCATGACAGTCTAGTATGCCAACGTTGGATAATACGATTCCGTGTACTATTCATAGCTACGTTGATGTTATTATTAACCAGCAGGAGACCAATACCAGAAATAAGAGAGTTGAATGATATAAAGAGTGTTAAACAGTTTTTATTTTTACATTGTTCTAATTATAAGACCGACCAATTTTTAGTGTTTAGAAATGTGTACCAAATGTTAAAAATTCACCGCAAGTATTTTGGATTATTTTGAAGAACCGATAGTGTATCCTATGAGTAGAAGCTTTATTTTTTATTTCTTTATTTTACATCAGGAACATAAAAAGCTGACATATTTCAACCCCCAGCTACAAGTACAACTTGTAACATTATCTGCCATCCAAGTGGGACCCATATACTAATAATCAGTGCTGCACGTACTGTACTGATGCCTGTAATGTCTGTTGCCTACAATTTTAAAAGATAAAAATCTTGCGATAATGAAAGAGTATCTATCTGGCAAATGACTTTTTTTAGTTACACATAAGAATTTTGTAATATTTTACAAGCCGTGCGAAATACTCATCGCGAGTCCGAAACGGGAAGACCTTGTTTAAATCGAAAGTAACAATTATTTCAAATGTGTTGAAGACTACAAGTATCTAGGATTTTACTCTACGGATCTNAGCTACAAGTACAACTTGTAACATTATCTGCCATCCAAGTGGGACCCATATACTAATAATCAGTGCTGCACGTACTGTACTGATGCCTGTAATGTCTGTTGCCTACAATTTTAAAAGATAAAAATCTTGCGATAATGAAAGAGTATCTATCTGGCAAATGACTTTTTTTAGTTACACATGAGAATTTTGTAATATTTTACAAGCCGTGCGAAATACTCATCGCGTGTCCGAAACGGGAAGACCTTGTTTAAATCGAAAGTAACAATTATTTCAAATGTGTTGAAGACTACAAGACATTGACTTTTTCCGCTAAACAACAACACCGCCGCCTAGATGGATGCTATACCCGTCTCCTCAGAAGGGTAATAAATCTTTCATGGAAAAACCTTCCAACTCTTGACCTGATATACGGTGATCTACCTAGAATATCAACCTTAGTCCAAAGGAGACGCGTCCAGTGTATTGGACACTGCACGTGGAGGCATCCATCATCTTCTAACATCAAGATCTTCTAACAGCTATGACCGATAGGGTATACTGGAAAGGTGTAGTGAATTCTATCTCGCCTGAGGCCGCAAGATAAGGATGATGATGATTACATCACCATCACTATTGCTATCATCTACAGATTATGCACCAGGTTTTATTTTTTGCCCGAAAGGTATTTTTGGGCTTTCAAATGGGACGTTTTATCGAATGCGATTTAAATTCGAACATTTGAGATGTTTTTCCATAATTTTAATACGGAAAATCAAACCAATAACCCCAGGGAGCGGAATGGCTACTACTTTCGCTCCCTGAGGTTATTGGTTTGGTTTTCCATAGTAAAATTATGCTTAGTGGAGTTCAATTAAAGCAAGGTCATTTATAGGCATTAAGGGCCATTTCGAATCAGAATTCAAACATAAAAGTAGTTGTATTCATCTTTTGGTTAACCTACCGGAATTATGTTGTATTACAATTTTATGTCATAGGCGAAGTTGTTTTGATTATGAACATATTGTTTAGCGTCACGGTTTATGTTTTTTTTTCTCTAGGAAACATGCCAAGATAAAGCAGCTGCCGTGAACTATTAGGATTGAAGTTCATTTTGATGCGTATTTAACTGGTTATCGCGATTATAACTACGTTAATTTTGGTGGGGAAAGAATGAACGTGATTTTAATTGCGGTTTTCATGTTCTGTACTGCTAAGAGTTTTTTTAAACTGGTCAAAATACAGAAGTCACAATGTATCGGTATTATATTGTATATGTAGAATGTAGGAGATTATTTCTATAAGAATCGTCTGTAAAGATGAAATGTATATAGACGTTAGTACAACTTTTCTCTGTAGTTTGTATTTTCTTGCTCGGTGTATTTTTTTGCGAATACAGTTTTTTTTGACCTGGAAATATTGTTTTTCCCTTTTTGTAAAACTTTTTTATTTGAAATAGCACAAATTGTGTTCAGAATTTACAGTAGGAATGTCAAAATGTGAGTATAGTGAAATGTCCAGTAAGTTAGTAAAATTCATTCCAATTAGATTCAAAATTCAGCAACATGAAATTTTACCTCCGCATCATCAATTTCCTAATTAAATACCTTCATTGAATAATTCCAAAGACAGTGCTCGATACAAAGATTCGTAGATCGAAGTTATATATATATATATATATATATATATATATATATATATATATATATATATATATATATATATATTTATATACAACTTCATAATTACAGATACATAAGCCTTACCATTTCATGACTTTTAAACTTTTTCTGAACTATGTTTGGAGAGGTACTTTTTCTATCGTCAGGCTAGCAAGTATCTCTCGAAATGTAGTGCAGAAAAAGTTTACGATTAATAACATGATAAAGCTCCTTTATCGATCGTTATGATATTGATAATAATAACAATAAAGTCGAGAATTTTCAAGATGGTTAACTTTTCCCACGGTTATCACTGGAGTCATTGTCATTATAACCATAAAGTTTATATACTCTGTAAAAAAAATTGGTTCTTCGTTATACATATTTACAAGATCAGCAGTTTTGCCGTATATAGTCTATGTATAATTTTTTTATTTAAGGTTAATGCAGAACGTTAATTCATTGCCACGTAAGATGCAAAGAACTTCGCTTTTAATTTATAAATCACAAGAGTTTAATAGAACCAATGATTCTCTTTAAAATATACGTGTATATGTATATATGAAACATATACACTTTTGCCGAATGGAAAATCATGATCAGTGTTTAGTTCGTGACAATTCAATTTGCTTTGTCAAAATAGATGCTTAGTAATCTAAGCATCACTAGCAAACTTGACTTCAATAAAAAGACGCTAGGCATAGGTTTCAATTCATTTTCCTATTCGTTCTGTAAAGAGATACAACATTTTCTTTAGATAACATTCTTTTACAGCAACTCAGACGTTTGATATCGAGACAAATTTAAGATGAAAGAGATTTACAACCAGTATTATAATGGTCTATTTTTTATGCAGGTTTGTTATCTGGTAAGTAACAACTAGAAGTTTCCTCCCATTTTTGTCTACAACGACTCGCAGGTAACACATAGCTATGTGTTACTCATCTCTCGTTTTTGTACTGACAATTCAGACGAATGAGAAATCCATTACACCTTCTGAGCTGCAGGCCCATAAGCCATTTCTCTTGTTTTATCGTACACAGACCCCTCTTCTTTCTTTTCATCTCACCTAAATTCAAATTAATGTAATGTGCCAGACTGTCAAAATGAATTTAGTTTGGATCGCCAATGGTTGCTTGGAATTTGGCGTGGAATCGCTTACTGTATCAGCAGTTGACACCCCTAAACGAATTGGTGATGCTCAAGGATTTTTTTAATAAAAGAGGATTTAGTTACAAGTGAATGTTTCCTATGATGCTTTTCTGGTTAAGATAACTGGTACATTGCTTTTTATTGCTTTGTTTGATTTTCAATTGAAGACAAAATTGTTTTTTTCCCAACATATCATTATCTCAATAAAATTAAGTAGAAGTAAAGAAATTTTAAACCATTGCACTAATCGTGATGCTAGCAAGTTAAAATAAGCCTAAATGAGTTCAATTTTTGAATGAAAGAAAATTCGCCTGCCTTACCAATACCAAAAATTCTATTTCAAACATCTTAAAGTATCTTTCCTGTGGTGCTTTAACCTTCACCGACAGATCTACACACAGAAACCTGTCAAAGGAGCATGGGTCCTAATTTATTCGTACTTGTTTTCTTTACTTAATACGTTTAACCTAATGAATATTTGCTTTCCATTTAAAGTGTGTTTTCCTTCACCAGCAGTATAGCAAACCTATGATATTCCTGATACTAATGCAAACCCCACAATATTCGTATTTACGGTTAAATGTCTTTCATAAACCCCCCTTCCCCAATTTAATCAAACTTTGCCTCGTGTCGACATTGTCATTTACCTTACTCCCAACTACAAACGTAAGGCTTATTGTCTAATCAGTACTGGGGACGTTCTTATACGCAAGTATTTTATATTGGTACCACGCTTGTTGTTCGAATAGTGAATTTGTAAATTTGTCTTGGACATTATTATGAATTTTGATTGTTGGTATTTCTTCTGCACCGCCATAACAGTCTTCCTAAGAAAACTGTTGACTTCATTAGTTGCAATGTTTTAGCTATTTCACGTGAATTTTAGAGGGAGGGAAAATTGGCAACCTTCACATGACCCTTTCTCCTGGGCGTATTTGCTTGATTAGGAAACATGCCAACAACACAAACGCAGAAGAAGTGGTAAAGAACACATCCAATGTCAATGGCGCACAAACAATCAGGTCTACCCATCTTTCAACTAAACGTTAAAAGCCTTACAGAATCAAAATGAGAAATTATTCGGAGTATCGCCTTCAAAAATTGTATCTCGCCTGCCTCGCTTCAAGAAAATCACTCGATCAGTGACAATAACTCCAAACTTCATGGTTTCTTTCTAATCGGAGCTCTACATAACGCAAAACATGGCATTGCCACACTTGTAAAGACCGAGTTACCTGAAACAAATTTGTGAACTGTTACTATTAACGATCAAACCACTATTACCAAGATTTACAAGCCTCCAAAAGCGGTTCTTAAACCTCCACCTGTCTACAACCAAACAGTTATGTACTCATGATACAAACTTTAATCACACGGGGTTATCCAAGCAACGATCGCCTCGGAGACGCACTAAATGAGTGGGCAAGTAACAAAGACCTACAGGCATTTTTTACGATCCAAATCAACCTAAACCATTTCACTCGGCTGTCTGGAATACGTACTAGCCCAGATTTTACTTTCCACTCAGTTACAGCCAACAGTCTTCCACCACATCAAATTTTGCAAGGTCGCAACACCGCCCAGTCATTATACTGGCCTGCGTTTAAAAACTATTTTTCAAAGATCGGTTTTTCATTTGATCTGTGTTGGGTTTTTTGGATGGGCTGAATCCAAAAACACCATCCATTTTCTTTGGTCAGATCGAGTTTTTGAGATATGATTAGTGCACCTTTTGACCCTTGTGTAGTACTCAGTTAAAAAAAACCAGGGCTGTAGCTGGCCCAATCTTTGTCTTTGTATAGAAAACAAAACTGGAGCAGCTTCAACCTGAAACCAAAACTGCATATCTTTAACTTTAAAAACTGAAACTGAGACTTTTTCTGTTAACACCTTGGTGTCCATTGATTGTTTAACACAGCTGAACTCCGGTCAATGTGACTTAAAATCGCAAAAAATAGATGTAGTTTCTATTTAGTATTTTAGAACAGGAGAGAATGAATCGCAAATGTAATAATCATCCCGGTTTGCAAAAATGACTGATTTTTGGAAAAAGGCATATCATGCTTACTTTGGAGGTAAGTTTAGAGACCAGGGCAAGCCATTGCACTCAAGAACGTGCGCGATTAGAGAAATGAAAGCAAAAGTATGCCATTCGCTGTTCCTGTGGTGTGGATCGAGGGTAAAGATCATGTGACAGACTGCTATTTTTGCATGACTAATCTTCAAGGAATCAATCGCAAGAACAAGCATTGTGTTCAGTATCCTGATGTCCCGTCTGCAATTCCCTCATGGTACAGATCTACCTGTTCCCGAGCAAAATGTTGCAATGGAATCTAGTTCTGAATCGGCACTTGATAACACATATGACAGAACAGAGGTGAAGAATACAAGCCAGAAGAGAATGGCTGGCCAGTGCCTCTAACACAAGCAGATCTCAATGACCTGACGCGAGAGCTAAACCTCTCAAAAGAATCTGCACAATTTCTAGATTCTCCTCTTCGTGAGAACAGTTTACTGGCACCTGGAACAACATTGGTATCGAGAGCGTGAAAGAGAATTTAGACAGTTCTTCACAACACAGGGAGACTCGTCATTAGTTTACTGCAACAAACGTGCTGATTTAATAAAATCAATGTGTATGGACTATGTAGCTACGGAGACTTCTCATCGACTCGTCTCGCAGCTGTTTCCCTTCATAATGGAAATAAATACCCTTTGATTCCAATTGGTCATTCAGTGCAAAAGAAAGAAACCCACGACAACATGGATCACTTGCTGTCTGCTCTGAACTACCATTACCATGACTGGTTGATTTGTGGAGATTTTATGGTTGTTGAATTGGTTTTAGGACTACAGGGTGGATGGTACGCAAAGTATCCTTGCGTTTTGTGTTTGTGAAACAGTCGGGCTGATGATCAACATATCAGACAAGAATAGCCGCCATGACAAGGGTTGGAACATGGTTCGCACAATGTTCAGTCTCGTAATCTTGTTTTGGGGGTTTTTTATGTACTAGTGAGTCACCACACATCAAGGCTAAAGGCCAATCGAGGATGAGGGTTAATGAGATGGATAGACTGACATGATGATGATGATAATGATGATAAGTATTGTGAAAGGGACGAAAGATATAAATGAATAAAATTTGGTGCCTTGTAGGGACGTTTTTGACAAGTGTTTATTGACATTTGATTTGAAGATGTCCATATTGTAGACCTCCAGGAAGCAAACTTGTGGCAAAGTGTTCCACAGATTAGAGGTTCTTAGAAAAAAAATCTTTTCATGGAAATTCCGTTTGATGTCAGGCACATGAAGGAAGAATGAAAAATTATTTGCAGTAGTGGTAGCAAGATGCGTTCTTGCTGTAAAAGTTTTACAAGGAGGAACCAGGGATTGAATCCAGTCCAGCACTTACCATGTAAATACCGATAGAGTAGAGAAAGATTATTCTTCTTTTTCTATGTACCGTACCTTACTAAGGCGTTAGCAACCATGGTTTTATACAATCTCCTATTCTTCACAACGCGAAATAGATCTATCATTGAACAGTTTAAACTTTTTGCCAATCCGTCCACAAACATTAACCTCTTTCTTCCCCTACTTCTCGAGCCTTCTATTTTCCCTGTTAGTATGAGGTTTTCGAGTTCTCCTTTTCTAATAACATGTCCCAAAAAACTAAACTGTCTTTTCCTAATAGTTTCAGAGAAAGGCTGGCAACGTCTTTTCTGTGAGAGAGGGGATGTAGATCCCTGAACAGATCATCTTCGACAATATTACGAAGTGGATATTGAATTCTGTCAAGGCAAGAAAGAGTGCTTTGGGGAGTACCTCCCCATATGTGGCAGCAGTACTCCATCTTAGGGCGTATCTGACTTTTGTATAGGTAGAGGATTGCATCAGGCGTCAGATACTTTCTGGAGCGATAAAAAGATCCAACCATTTTACCAAGCTTCAGCCTTGGTAAAATGGTTGGATCTTACTAAATCCAACAGATTTGATGTAAGTATTTCACTTAAGATCAGGAGTGAAAGTCAGTCCTACTAGCTTATCAAAGCAAGGGGCATCTTCAGGAAGAGAGCCATTCATTTCAAATGAAGCAAAACTAAGATCTGAACGTTGGTGGTGAAAGGTCAGAAGAAAGGGAACCCGCAAGACCTTGATCACCAATGCTTGAGGTTAGGTGCAACCATAGACAGTTGTGTCGTCTGCATAGATGTCAACAAATGATCTCAGAATGTGATTTGGAAGATAATTAATGAAAATCAAGAAGAAATGGGTCCAGAATAGAACTTTGAGGAACTCAAGCGTTGATACAATGTGCTTCGGATTTCTGCCCATTAACAACTTCTTTCATAGATCTATCAGAGAGAAAAAATTTGATCGTTGAGAGGACATTACCAGGTATTCCATAGCTAGCAAGTTTTTGAAGCAAACCTTTGTGCCAGACCTTATCAAATGCTTTTGATATGTCAAGAGCCACTGCCCTAGAAACAAAGCCCCCATTAAGAGATTCACCCCCTTACATATCAAACTGGGACTTAAGAAGAACTTTGTAAAGGCAATGGACAGTGAAGGCAGTGGGCTTACTTTCCTTCAGCAGAAGTTTCCTCGGATAAGCTTTGAAAAGCTTAAGGCTAGCATTTTTATGGGCCTCAGATACGGGGAACTGGTGAAGGACTCAGTGTTCGATGGTGCGCTGAGTACAGCTGAGCTCTTTCCTTGGCTGTCGCTTAAGTCAGTAATTTCAACCTTTCTTGAAAACATCTAGAGTCCAGAAGATGAGAAGGACGTCGGCGAACTCCTCAAAAACCTGCAAAAATTAGGGGCTCGTAAGTCAATGAAAATGCACTTTCTACATTCCCACTGGTACTATTTCCCTCAGAGTTGTGTAGACGTTAGTGAGGAACAGGAAGAGCGTTTCACTCAGGGCATTCGTGTCGTGGAAGAAAGCTGCCAAGGCTGGTGGGATGTGTTCTTTCGTGCGGGCTACTGTTGGTATTTGAAACGAGACGTGGTGACTATTCAGCACGGAAGAAAGTCACAAAAAGGCCTTTCTTCCATGATTAGCTGTTGTGTAATGTATAATCTTTATTTTCTAGTTTGTTAGATAAAATACATGCTTTCTGTGAAGCACTAAATCCAAAAGTAAAGGTAATAAATAGTACTAAAGGGTGTTGATAACAATTCTTTTACAAACTCGTATCTCAAAAACTTGACTTGATTGGACAAAATGAGTATAATTTTTGGATTTTGCACAGCAACCTACCCTAGAATCAGCTATCGAATGCCTGACCTTTAAAACTTCACAGGTAAGTGTTATCGGTCACCCAGCGCTTGTGGAATATACCACACCTACCCGAAGATCAAGTTGGAATTTTACTAAAGCTGACTTGGAACAAATTTACGATAGAAAGTGGAAATATGTGTGACGACCTCGCATCTCAAGACATGCATTCCAAAACAACCTAATCAATGTAGCCATAAAATCGATCCACAAAGGTTTTGGGGATCCATACCACCCGGCCGGGATAACTCATATGAAAAACTAGCAAAGGAGCATGCTACTGCAAGAACCATTGAAAGGAAACAAGATTCAACAAACACACTTGTAGAACACATCGACGAACATCGCAGAGCTAAATTGGTCTCAACAGTGGAATAAATTGACGTGAAATATTCCAGCAGGAAAGCTTGTTCAATAATAAGCTAACGACCAAGAAAAAAAGACCTACCCAAATACCGTTAGGCAGATGCTGTTGCCTTGTGTCTTCTCATACATGGTAAGCTTCATCAATCAAACATGTAGTTTACGAGAAAGGTCAACCAAGAGCTCAAAGCTGAGAGGAGCTCTCCGTAACCTGAGCAGAACCTTTGTAGTGAATTTACTGCTGAGAGTATGTATTTTACCATCAGCACGCTTAAGGTAAGGAAAGCTTCAGACCCTGACAACCTCCATCCAGAGTTCGTCTTGCATCTAGATGAAAAGTACTTAAACTGGCTTCGGAAACTACTGTCGGGCTGAATAAACCACAAAAAAATACCTTGGATCTCGAACCTTGTATAAGTGATCGCAGTCTTGAAGTCCACTAAAACAAGTGATTCACCAGCAGTTATCGTCGAATAAGAGTTTTATGTATTCCTTTGAAATTGTACGAACGGCCGATTTGCAACGTTTCCAGCCCAAAATCGAAAACGTTCTGGTAAAGAAACAAGCTGTCTTTAGGCCTAAGAAATTTACTCTTGATCAAGTGGCATTACCCACAGAGGACACTGAAATTTCCTTTAACAAGAACCAAAAGGTAGGAATTGCTGTTGTTGATCTCTCTGCTGTTTACTACACTGTATGGCATCGCGGATTGACACTTAAGCCACTCAGACCTATACCCAGTAAAGACGTAGTCAGTGGTAATGATAGTGATTTCCCGAAGATGCTACTTTGTCCACATTGGTATCAAGAAATCAAGATGTTAAACCATTAAAAATGGTTTCCAATAAGGGTTTGTCTTAGCATTAGCATTGGTCCACCTGTACACCTACGATAACCCAAACACTCAAAGCAAGAATTACGAAAACGCCGATGGCATTGCCATTCTCTATAGTCGTGGTGGCTGTACAGGAATAGAGAAGATTCTTTCACAAGACCTTGTAAAACCTCAACAATACTCTCTTAACTGGTGTCTATAATTAAGCACAAGAAAGACCTTGTACAATGTGTTTCTTCTTGCAAATCGCCTCGCAAACTACAGGCTAAATTTCAGAACAGATGACCAAGTAATACATTTTGGACCTCTACCAAGATATCTATGAGGAGCTGTGGCTTAATGGTTAGTGCACCGTAACCAAGAATTCCGGGTTCGATTCCCCGAGCGGGCAACTTTGACACTTCACAAAAGAAAAAGCCATTGCTTGGCGTCAGGAAGGGCATCCGACCAAGATACTCCTCACTGCCAAATCCAAGTCTCTATGAAGGGCACCGTATGAGCCCAAATTACCGGGGGAAAATGACGTTAAAACCAAAAAAAAGGACCAAGTAATACATTTTGGAACTCTGCCAAAATATCTGGGAATCACTTTTGATCGCACGTTGTTTTTCATGAAACATCTACAAAATGCTGCAACTAAAACAACTACTTCCTGCAGCCTACTTAAAAGACTCGCGAGTATTTACTGGGGTATAGACTTCAAAATGTTGTGAACGAAAACCCTCGTTTTTCAGTAGCTGAATATTGCTTTTCTCTATGGTGTCACTCTTCCCACTGTAAGAAACTAGACTCCACTTTTAACGAAAATTTGAGAACAGTCGGTGGATGGATAACATCTGTAGACTTAGTATCATTACCATTTCTCTCTGGTTTAGATCTCGCTTATATTCGAAGGGACAAGACTGAATCACCTTATACAAAAGTGGCAAGGATGAATAGCAAGTTCTACATGAGGTACTATATAAACCATTTTTAGTTCTTCATAGTTTATCCACATGCATATATATATATATATATATATATATATGGAGTTGAGTGCCTCTTGCTCATATTTGTTCTTGTCGTACTCAAGAGTTGCACTGTTATAACATGTTTCCATGTGAATGCGTTGGAAACCCTAATTCACAGAACGTTTTTCAGGATATTTCGAATAAATGTTTGTCACCAAGTGAACTTTACTGACTGATATTAAATTTTAGTTAAATTTGTTCTTGGTCAAGTTCAACATGACTAATCCCCACCCCACCCCCAATATTGATATCTCAAGCAAAACACACACAAATGTAATACAGCAGCTATTTACATTTTGTTTTCAAGTCGACTATAGTCTAGTGCTATGGAATTTTCGTTATCGAAAATCTTGTGTAGAGAGCAATGTTTAGATTTTGAAGCTGCTCTTTTTATTATTATTATTATTATTATTATTATTATTATTATTATTATTATCACAAGTTAATTCAATTACTTAGTCTTGCTGGTGTTTACTGTCCATCATGTTTGGAGAATCGATACAAATAAATCAATTTTTGGCCAATTTTGCTTCTGCAATTGACTACAGTACCAGTTAAGCAAAATTGTGTGGGAACTGTTCAACCCGAGTGATCTTAATCCTTTTCTTGAGTAAACCTGCTTTTTGCTTGAGTTACCTGCTTTCAAGCTAAACGCGTAGCTCTTTGGTGACCACAAATAGTGTTATATAGAATTGTCAAGTGGCTTTTTAGCCCTGGTCACTAAATCCATGCTAATTCTGTTACGATAAAATGCTGGCAGGTGTTATGATGTGAAATTCACTACTTCTTAATTACCATGGTAGAAGGTAAATATTACAAAAATAAAGAATTCCATAAACATGGTTGGAGACAATGTTGAAATCTTCTTGCTGGCTAGGCGTCGAAATATGATTATTCAATTCGTTATTCAGTTAACCCCGGGTGTCGAAAAACCACTTTATTCTGGTTACCAATTTTCAATATTTTTCCAACCCCGCTCTTATTACACCCTTTTATTTAATGTTAAATCAAATTTTGCTTCTTTAAGTAATAAAATTCCTTTGAACAATATTAGTTTCTTTCAGAAGAAAAGTTTTATTTTCTTTCAGATAGACTCCGTAAGGACAGACTGTTACTGTAAGAAACTCTTAATCTCATCGACGTGGGACTGGAATGCAAATTTGGTGAACCTTGTGGTTATTTACGTGGGACAAGTCTTGGATAAAAAATGAGTAAAAATTATAATTGTGATTTGTTTGCTTTTTTTTAAACATAGGTTGCTTGTACCAATAGCCAATAAATAGTCCTCAGCATTTAGATTTCTCTAAGATTTTCTAACTTTCCATTTATTCAAACTCACATTTATTCCAGCCTTTTACTTGTTATCAGCTTAGTAAATGACCCACACGTCCTATATTGTTCGAGATTCAAACTTAGTTTCAAAAACGTTGAGCAAGTGAAGTAGGTAAGTTTGAAAATTCTTGACGTAATGGACTCAGTGTAAGCCGTTGATGAAAGATATTTATCATGTTTTGAGTCTTAAGCTCTTTCTGGGATACGTTTCGAGAAATACTTTTCTCGTCGTCAGGCTACTGAATTAATTTGGTAGAGCTATTTTCTAGTTGTAATGTATCCACACGTCCAATTGTGGCCTACGCTCGCAGTCCACTTCATTCATTCTTATGGCACATGGCAGATCACTTATGTCCATACACAAAGAAGAAGCCATATCATTGCAACAACAATGCTGATTTTACAGCCTTTATCACACAGCAAAGAATCCAGGCAGGTGAAGTCATGGTCTTCTTTGATGTCACTTCTTTATACGCAATTATCTCAGTTAATGACACCTTGTGAATAATCAAGGACTTACTTAAACATGCTAATTCACTGCCATCAAGAACTGCACTAAAGCCTCCAGGCATCCTGAATTTACTACAACTACTTCTCACCGACAAATGCTTTCTATTCAACAATGACATATACACAGAGAACAGTGGTGTACCAATGGGCGTTCCAACATCTTATGTAATTACTGAAATATTCATGCAAGCATTTGAAACCACAGCATTATTATCAGCAGACGAAGGCCTAAAAAGGTTTCTTTGAGCACATCAACAGTCTTTACTCAAACATCATGTTCACTAGGAAAAAAGAAGAAGAAAAATAATTGCCATTCCTGGATCTTCTAGTGAAGAGGCAAGCAGACTCCACCATTGCTGTTACTATCTACAGGAAACAACCTCACACAGACCAGTGCCTTAATAAGGCATCACACCATCCAGTTTCAGTTCGTCATATTATTGTCACCACTTTGTTTGGAAGGGCAAGAAGCATCAGATCAAACACAAAGGACCTCAGAAAGGAAGAATGACACCTTTAAAAGGTTCTCTTATCCAAGGGATACCATACTAGGGATGTCCAGAGAGCATTGCGAAAAACTGGCAGGTGTAATCGTGAAGCAGGAAAAGAATCGGTAAAACAAATTCAGTAAGTCTACCTTATGTCAAGGACATTAGCAAAGACCAAAGGCGAACTCTCCGACAGCTTAATACCAAGTGTTCCACAACACTTTTTCACAACATCCACCCTTAGGACGATACTCTCAAAACCAAAGGATCCAGTTCCACTTGAAGAGAGAAACAATATATTTAACAGGCCACATTGTAAGAATACATATTTCTTCAAACTAAACAATAAATTGGAATACTTTCGTAAAATAAAAATAGAAAGGACTGGTTAAAATGGCAAACAACAATAATAGAAAAGAAACAAGTGGATAAAAATGCTGGTGTGGATATAAAGTTGCAACGCACATATTAGAAACAGACCGTAAGAAAACAAAAATAAATAGTTTATAAAAGAATAGGTAAGTAAATACATCAATGGTACAAAAAATAGATTAAAGATAATCAGTAAATTCGTTACAAAGTAGTAAAACACAAAAAGGTTACAATCAGAAATTGTAAAGAACTTAAAAAACTAATAATGTTCAAAAGGTAATAAAAAATACAAACATTGCCATGCTTTAGAAATCTAATCCAAATGAAAACCATTTGTCGACCGGAGGAATAGGCAGTATTCACTGTGAGTAGATAGAATACTGTTATTGATACAGATCATTATTGCCTGGTACAATAATTAAAAACCGATAATTTTCTTACTGCTGGAAACTGCTGGAGTTAAATGAAACATAAAACCATACTACCAAACAATGAATATAGTTGGCTCTTGAAATGTCATTCATTGATTCATTGATTAACTGGATATAGAAACTATTTAAGTCAATTTATTCCCACCTCATTTTAAAGAAAAATTTACTAGTAGGTAAATTTCAGTTATTCATTTCAATGGACAAGACAAGTAATAGGTATTATCATTTTAATCACACAGCCCATACGACATCAGCTGAAACCTTAAAATTTGTACAAGTTCATTTGTTATTCCAATATATATCCTGTAGCTTTAGCATCTCTTCACTGCAGCCAAGAAAAGAAACAGAGTCTAGAAAAGAAAGAGTCATTCTGGTAAATATGACTATGACACAAACAGGTAGCAATCAAATAAAAAAGTGCTTTGTCACAAAGCAAAAGAGCAAGTAAAAATACGAATAATAATTAAATTTCAGGACACCATAATCTAAAGTGATATGTTACAGGAAATATAGTCTCCAAAACTCACACCTCTTTGAATTTCTGAGTCTGATACCCAACTACTCACACTATCTAAATGATTCCTTGAATACTATTATTACTACTATTAACTATGGATAGCAGTTATAGTTTAAGTTCGGGGTAGTAGATACTGCCACATCTCAGCCTCTTTCAACGGCGTAATGACGTAGCACTTTTCTAAGAATGTCTTGCTTCCCAAGAGTGCTGCTATTTGTATGTTTCCTAATATGTTAAGGATTCCAAGTAGCTCGTGATAACATACAGCGTTCTTTGAGACTATGCGTAAGCATTCGTCTACAATAGGCTCAACCTCAACAGAAACTCTGAATTCTTTTGCTTTCAAAGACAAGGTGTTGATACTTTTCAATCTTCTACGCCTCTGTACTAACTACGTTTTGATCTGCAGAAATTGCGAAATCAATAAGTTGCCAAACCTGTTGATGTTTGTAAACTACCGTTATATCGGGCCGAGTTGGGGGGGGGGGGGCAATCCTCTGTCAGTGAAAACTTTTATGCCCCACATTATTGTTATTGTTATTAAATGAATAAAGCTTTGGTACAATAACGACCAAATATTGCTAGTTAAAAATATAAAACATGTTCTGATACATGAAACAACCATTCTCAAACCTAAGAGATTATGTAATAAAACTAAAAACAATAAGTAAAAATTCTAAAACTAAATTTAAAAAATTCTATTCATAACGTGCTTATTTTTATCAATCAATATCTTGTATTAGTCCTAAAAACACCTTTCTAATTATTGTTTCGCTATCTATTAACATTGTTTTTTGCATTTCCACAACTGTCCTGAGCAAAAGTTCTTCGTTTTCAAAAATGTTTTTCATGTCTTTCGTCACTTGTTTTATACCACCTCCAAGAGCGCCAATTATCACAGGTACAACCTTAATATCGTAGTCAGGTCGTCTTTCTCTCATTTTAAACGCCAACTGTCTATACGTAGCCATCTTTTATAGACGGGTGTTCACAATGTTCCGTTGCTTAGGGCACGCCATGTCACATATCCAGAACTTGTTCTTCTCTTTTTCCTCTATGGTCAAATCCAGCCGTCTTGCTGTAGTTGTTTTTCGTAAGTTGAATTCAAAATCCCATACTACTTTTGCTTTTTTGTTTTCGATAGTTGTTCGTCCCCCCCATTTCTCTTTATACCAAACTGTACCTTGGTCGATAAGGTCATACTCTTTAGCCCAAGCAGTTGTCATGATCATCAATGCTTTGCTGTGTCTCGCCAGGTATTCACTATTTGCTAGTATTTTGCATCCAGCAACAAGATGTTGAACCGTTTCTTCTTTCTCTGTACACAACCTACATCGTCGATCATCCAGCAACCCTCGCACTACCTTCCAAGCTCTCGTCTCCACCATCTGCTCTAACATCATCATGATTGCTGCAGTTTTTCTGCCACATAGGTTTTGCTTGAGTTAAATATGACACTCTTCTTCTTGTTCTTGATAAAATTGGCTTTGCTGTTCTTTGATCTTGTAGTCTTCAATTCTTTTTGTTTCCGTGGCTTTTTGTAAGCTAGTCTTGACTTTTTGCCATGTAGGTTTCCATTCTCTATCTTCCTCTATCACTCTACCATCAATCCTAATTGATATTCCTTCAAACTGCATTCTGACTCCTGCGTCTGCCATGATCATGACTGATTCCGTTACTATCGCGTTCTCCTTTTTCATCTCTCTTATCCATGCTGCTTCAATCCATTGGTTACTTCGTTTCGCCATATAACATGCAACTTGTAATCTTGTTTCTTTGTATACATCTCTAATTGATTTCAACTCTCCTCCACCTTTCTCTCTCTTTAAATATAGACGTTCATCACTTGCTAGTCTTCCTAACATGTTCTTTTCTCTTAGCTGTCTTTTAATTACCTCATCTAATTCTTTTAGTTCACCAGTGCTGAATTTGCATATATTCATCGCATACCCTGCTACTGGTATCACCTTCATGTTGATTGCCTTGATTAAATTTGAATCATTTAATTCAGCATTTACAAGCATTTTCAGTCCCTTCAAAATCTCTTTCTTTACTCTTTGTCTTTATACCATCAGCCTGCTTAATCCCCAGAAACTTGTAAATTTCATTTTTATCCGGATCCATGGTCGTCATTCTCTCGTCCAGTACTTCGAGGCCTTCTCCTCTTACCATCTTTCCCTTATCTCTGCACATTTAGATACTCCATAAGCAGCTCCGGTGTCATATTTTGCTTGAACTATCATCTCGTTTACGATTTTAAGGGCATTATGACTTTCTTGGTACACCTTTAACTCATCCACAAACAAACTATGAGTTCTCTTCACTAATCGATTTCCTGGTTCTCCCATTCGGTACCCTCTAGTGTGCTGGGGTAATATACAAACAGGAATCCTACTTATACAGAATCCTACTGGGGAATAACTATCTCCTTGTAAGAATTCAGACATAATTTGAATCCATCTGCTTATTATTTTTTTATTCCCGTCCCAGATTTCTAATCTTGTCCACCATTTATTCATTAACTCTTTAAGCAATCTGATAACAGCTTTCGGTATTCCAATCCATTCATACACCCTTATCATCCAGTCATGATGTACTCTGTCATAGGCTTTTTTGTAATCATAAAATGCTACTATCAAGTTCCGATGATGCTGCTTTACTTCTTCCATAATGCATCGGTCAATTATCAATTGGTCCACTGTTCCTAACACCCCTTCCACTGCTCCAAGCTGTCCTTCGTCCCAGATTTCATTAATCATTGTGTGTTCTCTCATGTACTTTGCTACTAATCCTGTAAGAATTTTGTACGATGTATTAAAACATGTTATTGGGAGATTTCTTGTCTTTAGTATTAACACCGTTCTTCCTTAGGGCCACCACTCTGGCATCATCCTTGTGTTTCTATAAGTGTCCATAAACGCTCTTCCCAGTGTTTTTTTTTGTGCGGGTTCGAACTTCTTTCACCAAAAGTTTTGTATTCCGTCTACTTCTGGAGCTATCCAATTTTTTCTCTTTGCTATTTCCTTCTTCAATTTTTCCTCGGTGATTTCCAATTCAGCAAAAACATTTACTTTTTCATTCAACTCAACTTTCACTTCCTCCATCCACGACATATTTGATGTTGGCTCGTTCTGCTCCCAAATTCCACTCCAGAATTGTAAAAACTTTTCCATTTCACCTTCGTTTTTACTGCTCCTTCAAGTTTCCGAAAATAGTTTCTCTGATCTCTCTGGAACACGATATTATCCTTCTTCCTTTGCCCCTTTTCAATATACTTTTGTTATTTGACTTTCTTGTAACGCAGTTTATCAACCCACTCTTCTTTCACATTTTGCAGATTGAGGGTCGTTGCTCTCTTCCATTCATATTCTGGGCTAGTTTCTTTAAAATACCTTTTTCTCTTTTCGTTGCTTTTCTTTGTTGTCTTCTCCGATGCAATTCATTGGCTGTCCGTGCAATATTCTGTCTCAGCTCTTTCATCTCAGTTCTGAGTTTACGCTCTCTTCTATTTCCTCCCTTTGCTTTCCTTTTGCCATTCTGGTTTACTTCTTTTGGCTCAATCCCACTTG
>RDPX01000134.1:989239-1027605 GCA_003991215.1 Morbakka virulenta | reverse complement strand
ATTTGGTTTTGGTTGCTAGGTTCATTCTGCCTTCCCCACCCTTCTTTTTTAAATCTTCTTGCATTATCAGTCAAATTCTGTGCTGTTCTTCTACTCTCTGGATACTCTGCATCCCATCTGTCTTTTACTCGTTTCATAAAGTTTTTTCCTCTTTTCCTTTCTTGTGAATCTAATTCAACTATTCTGTGTTTCTGTTCTTCGGTCCACTCACGGTTGTTCAATATTTGAACAATGTTTTGATTTTTATGAATTGCTTCATTTTCAGCATCCATTTGTGCCACTGTATTATTAGCAATATCATGTATTAGTTGAAATTGATTATTATCTACGTCCTCCATAAAATGTTTGATTTACACACGGGGATTAATCAGTCCATCCAGAGTTGCCCGGTTCTCTGGATAAGGCTTATAATTTTGATAGGGACGCCACTTCTACCAGATTCCGCGATCAGTGACGTCATAAAGCTGCAGCCATTCACCCATATTGGCACGGTACCTTTGGATTGCGGGTTTAATTGATCATGTAACCTCCACTAGACAGACTGTCAGACAAGACGTAAGAGCCCCATCTCCTCTGGATTTGAAATCAGAGTGTTTCCTTTTCCTAGGACAACTGCTTGCAATGCTAACGAGCTTGTCCTACCCGGGTTTTGAAGTCAAAGATTTTCCTTCTCCTTGGATGACTGCTTGGAACGCTAATGAGCTCATCCTGCCCAGAGGATAGGTTATTTAAAGGCGCCTAAGACCCGCCTTTCGCCCCTCCTCCTATCAGTTTGAAACAGTTCTGCCACGTGAAGGCCAGGAGTTGGACTTGATTACCAGAGGCTGTATATTACGCATGCCGTCTGGAACATTTTATAGACATTGGACCCTCACTTTCCAATGTCATCCTGGCAATAGTAGTCCCTCAGAACCTTATTATTATTATTATTATTATTATTATTATTATTGTTGTTGTTGTTGTTGTTGCTGCTACTATTTCACTACTTATACTCCTATTACCACTACTACTACCACTACTACTACTTCTACTACTATTTATTCTTCTTTGTGACTATCGTAAAATACAACTGTTTTGGGCAGAAGTCTTGTAATAAACTACATCTCCTTTACCCTACCCGCTGTGTATAAAAGTCAAGATTTCCAAAGGGCTCCTTATAAGAAGGTATTAGTCCAATTGTTAAGGCTGTTGCTGAAACCATTTAAGTTAGTACAGAATGCTACAATAATGACAGATACCACCTGAATTCATTTTCCATGTCAAAGGACAGGTTTGTTTTTCGGGAATAATATCTTTACTAATTTTGCTACATAGCAGTGTTTTAGCTTAAATTTTGGTCATTTCAGCTGGAGAACGTTAGGGAGCAGCTGTTTTTTCCTATAGAGAGTTTTTGTAAAAAATGTATGATAGTAGTTCTTGCATAAACAAATTTCGTTTGTCAGAATTAATATAATTTTGAATATTACCGTTTGATCTTTGATCTTTGAGACTTTAATTAAACAAAAGCCTTGTTCTCTTTTACTTGGTGTGTCGTCTTATCTCCCTTGTTTCCTTCAACACCTACACCAAGTAACTCTCTGCTTAGCTTCAAATACTATCTGTCAATGTACTTTTTGCCTGCTGTAGCTATTTTTTGTGTACTCTTTGTATTTGAACAGGACGCATTAACTACCAAATTCTTTTTTTTTTTGGTGCTATCTTCCTGGAGTTTTGATGGTTTTTAATGGGTTTTATCTTTACAAGACCAGATGCCGCTTGTTTTCAATGGGCAAAATATTTTGCGTATTTTTGAAAAACTTTTTTGTCATTTTTTAATATTTGGTTTTATCATTCTACCTTGATGTACCGAAAGTGTGTCATAACTCAACAATCTGTTACTTAAACCGTAAAAATCACTTTCTCAGTCCATCTATTTTTGGGCCATTAGTGTTAGGTATCACCAACACTCCATCATCATAGGATAAAACAATCTGATATTTTTCAATCAACAACAAAATTCACAGATCTTAGCACCATTGTATGATCGTAAGATATCTATCAATCTGTCTAGCTTTCTATCCATCTATCTTTCTATCTATCTATCTATCTATCTATCCATCTATCTATCCATCTATCTATCGATCGATCTATCCACCTATCCATCCATCTATCCATCCATCTATCCATCTATCCATCTATCTATCTATCTATCTATCTATCTATTTATCTATCTATCTATTAGATTTTTTATGTATCTATTTATTTATCTATTTATTTAATGAGTACACTTTTGAACTATCTTTCTTGTTGTCCAAACTTTTTATGTTATCTTTTCCTATCTGAGCCTTTTCTTACATCTTCCTGGAAAGTTATACTCTTTTAAGTTCACCATCGTTCACCATGGCGCAAATAACGATCGGTAAGTCTTCTTTCTCTCATTAGTAAGGTCTTTGACCAACTTTTTATCATTGCATTCGTGGAATTCTTGCAAAGCGTGTGTCTTCATGTTGATGTTCAGTACATATCCAGAGGATATCGCTTAACTACCTTAATGGTAGAAATTTTCACGAGTACAAATTTTCGGGATTTTCGCGAATTTTGGTCGATTTCGCGAAATTCAATACCCGCGAAATGAAAATTAAAAATTTCAAATTTCAGTTTTTCTTGCTTTCTTCCAAGGATGATAGAAAAAGTATTCCAAATATCTTCGATACAACCATTTTCTTCAGTCAAGCACAATAGTTACTGTGTTATTTTCCTTTTTCTTTTCAGGATTTTGAAATATGTCTCGAATATCTCTTGAGTGAACGGAGCCAACATTCTTTTTCTTTTGTCTATCTTTTCTTGCTGTGGTTGCTGCTGGTCTCATTCTAGGTTCAATTTCGATATCGGTTTCATTTGCTAGTGAAAGAAAAGTTCCAATGATTTCCTCTTCTTTTGGGTCAAGATAAAATTCGAATCGATTAAGCAAGAGATGGTTCACGATGCTTCCAACCATTGTAATTGTCACATCGTATGGAACTTCAAGCGTGCCTTGAATAAGAGGGCTTCTTCTGTAATGGATTCCACGGATCGTCAGTGAAATCTTTGCCCCTCTGTCCTCTATGAACTTGGTGATTCTACTGATTTCAATAGGCAAATGTCCTACGATTTCGCCGGAATCCAATTTGCACCATACTTTCATAGAAAATATATCATATGGATTGTTTTTCTCATGTGAACATTGCAAAACCTCATCATTTTCGGATTTCCAACTAGCCTTGTAAACATGGAAACCCCTTACAGCAGCACTGAAAATAATATTTTTATTCGCCATTTCACTTACATCAACTTTCAAATGAAACCTACGTGACTTTAGCGAACAATTTTGTTGTTGTAGATGTAAGAGTTTTATCATGTCATGAGTCGTAAGCTTTTTCTGAGCTCAGAAAAAGCTTACGACTCATGACATGATAAAACTCTTACATCTATGGCTTCCTCTGAGTCCATAAAGTTCAGAATTTTCAAGATTATTAGAGGAATTTTGTTGTTTTTTTCTCCTTCACAAAGATAATGTTTCCTAATGATCAATTTAGAAATTAACATATGCGATGGAGTGCATAGCAAAGGAATTTTCGAAAGTTTTGTTAGAAAATTCCACGTCATTTTTGATTATCGCTTCGAAAGTACAACAAAGCAAAATGTCGCTACCAAGAATGTTTGAAAATCAAAAAGCTAAAAAAAGTTTCAACGAATTACAATGTAATATACAAACAATCATCTGAAAAAGGTAAAGCCAACTGGGAAGTGAACCTATCCTCCAACTCTCCTACACAAGATGAATCTAGTAAGTCAGAGAAACTCGTTTTTTCACACGTTTTTTTTTATATAACGTCTAAATTTCAGCTGAGGCTGGATGTTCTTATTTTTCATATTTTTTTGGCCTCAAATGTTCTTACTTGTGTTCTTCCAACAAAAAAAAGGAATTGAGAGTTGAGTCTTTCAGCATTTTTTTTATTGTAAAGGGAGGAGGGAACTCAGTCAGTTCGAATTATATCTATGCGCGTATGTGTCTTCAATTTATGGAAAGCCAAGTTATAGAGTTGACCGTTCCTTGTGAACTTTCTTCATAGCCTGTACCAGACTGCCACGCAGTAAAATCAATGGGGCTTTTTTACTTTTGGGTTTGGGAACTGTCGATTTTGAAAAGGTTACCTCAAGGATTCACAAGGAACAGACGAAAAAAATCAATGGGCTCACACAATTCTTATTCTCCCAACAATCGGTATTTGATAGAAAAGCATGCCAGTATTCGTGGAACCTCATCTGCAGCTCGAAAATGGAAAAGGAACTACCCACAAATTAACGAAAGTACAATTCGTGGATTCAGAAAACGCTATGAGGCACGGGTTAACGAAGACAGGGGAAAAAGAAAGTCTCCTAAAAAAGTTATCCTCAACAGGCTTCGGGGTCGACCATGCTTTCTTGGAGACAAAATTGATCTCCTGGTTAAGAACTATCTCATAGCCAGAAGATACAAAGGGGGAGTAGTTAACACTACCGTTGCCATTGTAACTGACAAAGCGCTAATCGAGCGATACCCACTATTGGAGAAAGGTCATCTTGTATTGGAAAGATATTGGGCTCAAAGCCTCTTTCGTCGCCTTGGATTTGTTCGTTGTATGAAAACAACTTGGAAAGTCCGGACTCTACTTGGAGCTCATAGAAAGGCAGAGATAAAATTTTTTCCATCAAATTGTTAACCATGTTGAAACACACCAAATACCTCATTCTTTAATTAAAACTTTGATCAAACACCGTCAAAATACGTTCAAGTATTAGCTATGACGATGGATCAAAAAGGCGCATCTAACGTTCCAATCGAGGGCATTGATGACAAGAGGTCAATAACTGGTACTTTCTCTATAACTTTCGACAATAAATTTCTACCTGTGCAGTTAATATACAAAGGGAAACCAAAAAAAAGTAAAGTTTCCGAGTGCCTTTTCTTTGAGTGCAACTGAGAGTCACTACAGTAATGAAAAACTATCCATCAAGTTCTTGGAAGAAATCATCTTGCCTTACATTCGACAGGAGCTTGAGCAGCTCGAGCGTAAAAATCAAAAAGCACTTCTGATCTTTGACATCTTTCGTGGCCAAACCACTAATGAAGTGATCAAAATTATGGAAGAAAACCACATCGTGGCTACAAAAGTGCCGCAGAACATGACAAACCTATACCAGCCTCTCGACTTGTCTGTTAACAAGGCCCTAAAAGACTATACAAGGAAAAGGTTTTCAGAATGGTATACCAGATAGCTCGACAATGGCATGGAGAATGGATTGGAGCTTAATGATATCGAAATCGACTACCGCTTGAGCGTCTTAAAGCCCTACATACCACATGGCTCATTACATTGTACGACCACATGAACAGTCAAGAAGGAAAGAAAGTTACCGCTAGTGGCTGGGAAAAGTCGGGCATCTTCGATGTTATTATGATGGGGTCAAGTAAGCTTCCCAGCCTTGACCCTTTTGATGATATCTGTCCACTCTTGGAGGTTGATCCGGAGAAGGAAACACCAAGTCTCGCTTCTTTGTTACCAGAAGAACTAGAATACTACAAAGGTTACTAACTGAAGATGGGAACGATGGGAACGATGGGAACTTGATCCAGATGAAGAAGCAAATGAAGATATTGATAATCGACATGGATAATCGAGGGGATTTCAACCTATTTTGAAAATTAGTGAAAAACATTCTTTTCTCTAGACCTTTATGTTTTTTAGGACCATTGTAAAAAAGGTTTAGCGCCACAAAGACAAATATCGCTTTTTACGAGTTTTGAAATATCTTATTTTTTGGTATTCGCGAAAATTAATACATGCGAAATTTTCTATTTGTGGCCATTCACGAAAATTAGTACACGCGAAATACAATATTTTTCGGCTCGCAAAAATAAATACCCGCAAAATTTCTACCCTTAAGGTAGAAATTTTTGACACCCATGGAACGTATCTATAGAGAAAGGCATGTTGGGGGAGATGCTCTTTCTCTGGATGTTTCCAATGCATTTAATAAGGTGTGGTACACTGGTTTGCTTTATTCGTTTTCTGGTTAGGCCTATTGTAAAAGGGTTTTGGTATCATTCAGTCTTTTTCGTAGATCGTAAAATGTCTGTCGTGCTGGGTGGAATTACATCTGATGACTATTTCAATAACTATTGCTTTCTTCCAGACTCTATTCTTCGTCAAACTTTGTTCCTTGTTCACATCATTGATCTTCCTGGTAACTTACGTCAGTACGTCAATATCTGTGCTGATGACACCACCATGTACTTTGGAATTGATACACCTCAGCAGAAAGAAGTCTAACTACCAGAAGATTTAAGGCCTGAGCTATAGATTGTCAGTGAAAGGAAAACGAAATGACTGCTTCCTTTCAATGCCACAAAATGCAACTAATCTAGTTCCATACAAATCCGATTCCTTATCGCTCCCCAATATTATATGGATGATCATGCTGATGTTAATCCTTCTGAGGTTGCTTCTTTTTTGAGAAACGCTCATCACTAAGGGTGATTGGTTTGTCATTTCTCCCTGAAAAGGTTAGTCATTTTTAGGAAGCGCTAGAGAGTGCCTTACTTTTGAGGCCATTTTTAATCTCAATAAACTTAACATCGGTTCTTGCAAAGAGTACCGTTGTCATATCTAGACAAGTGTTTTTTCATCTCCTCTCCTTGTTGTTGTTGTTGGTCGAGTTGAGGGACTTGATGGTAACTTGATGGCTCCAAATCTCAGTGCTGCTCTCTTCAATCCTTGTCTTGTCGACGAAGTATACATTTTCTTAGTCCTGTTATGTATGTTTTCATTGGAAGTGTCCCGATGTGTTTTTCTTGCTGGTACCAGCTCAGGTTGTTGCATGGCGTAAACTCGTTTCTCTGAAGGTCTTCATGCTTATTCAGTTTTGGGTAGATTGTAGAACTCTGACATCGGAGTGCTTTCCGTCCTAATCTGACTTGAGTGTTTTTTAATTCCAAAGTCAATTCTTATCTCTTGGCTTAACATTTTTTCCTGTCTTCTTTTTCACGGCTCCATACACTTAGTGACTTTATTTCTTGCATGGTTCTTAGCCATTAAAAAATAGATATTAGACTGCATGGACTTAAACCTGAAAGTTAAGGATCACGTGTTTCTCCAGTCTCCTATGTCGCTGCTCCTATTCTACCATGTTTTTATACTTTATTTTACACCAGTTACTTCTGTTTTTCACCTACATCTGAGATAAACAATAAAAGAGAATTATCTATGGATATTTCATTCAATGTTCACAGTCTTCTTATTCTTCTCTATTCGTTAGTCATATTTTCTCGTTGTCACAATTGGATCCAATGCTTCCCTGTTTATTAATATTCACTGTTCTTTCCTTAATTATTTCCATCCTTTTCGGGGCATCTAATTTTTTTTCTGTCTGAATATGCCATACATAATGCCACTCTTACTTGAATTTCACTGAAAGTATGTTGCTGTTTTCTCCCTTCCATCCATTTTTCTTTATTGTGCACTAAGTCTATTGCCAGTTACTTTTTCCTTTATTGATATCATTTCCTTTCAACATTTTGTTTGTAACGTTTGGTGTTTTCTATTTCTAGTTAGTCTTGATTATCCGCTTAATTTTTTTGAGATAATATTTGAAATTCTCCGAGTAAATGCTGCACATCATTTGATGACACCATCCTTTCTAGATATATCCATAAATTATACAATCTTCTTGAGAAAACAATGCCAGTTGAGGAAATGTTGTAAGGATGTGTGGATATATTCTTACATATTTTTTTTTGACCATGTGATCTTTTAAGATATTATCTCTCGAGTGAAAAGCCTTAAATGTACCACTATTGGATGGTCACTAAAGGGTTGGGTGATAACGATTTATCAAGTGAAGTAAATGTAAATCTACCATATTAAAACATTTAAGTTTTGTTTAATGTTTGCCTCTCGGTTCAACTCAGGACAAAGGCCCGATAAGAATCAGATGTGTAAAACAAAATTAAATGCCTACGTTATGTTACTCAAAAATAAAATGGTATGAAAAATTGATTAGATTGACTTAATAAATAATATTGCAGGGGGAAAGGGTGCTCAAACTATAAGTAAAAAAAGACCGATTTTATAAACAATTTACAAAAGCTATAAAACAAAATAAATAAACAATAAAGAAAAATATGTAATAGCTTTTGATTACCCATTTGATGGCTATTTTTATTCATATAAACTACAATAGAACACTTTCTGTCTTTTCCTCTGGATCTTTGGAACCCTACAGGGCCTGTGGTTTGTTCTCATTTTCTTTTACGAACATTCTATCATGAAAACTGGGATACACGTGTGCCATAAAAATACCTTAAATTGTTACTCAGCAAAGAAACTAATTTTACCTCACACCTAATTTTCGTCATTAAAGTCAACTCTACCCATTTGTGCTGACATATTCTGACGCATTCTGAAATATAAAACATTCTTTCTTTTATGAAATTTTAGAGAGGTTTAACATTCCTGAAATACTAACCTTCTTTAATCTACTCATACTTTGAATTCACCTCAGGTTTTGGTTTGACTGAACATTTTATACTGACAAGACAAACAAAGGCTTAAAAGCTATGATATGGTGACAACTTTGCTCTCTCCTGCTGGTAATTCTGTTTGCAAAAAAACTAGAGGTCTGGGCAGTCACTGTGTATTGTCAGGAAAAATGAAAACAAATGAAACCGTTGTTGTGCTGCGGCTATAGCAGATCTCATACTTTAAGCTTAAAGAACAAAAAATGCTAAATCAACAGCAATAACCATTACTATGAGGGTCAGCTCTGGAGCTCTCCCTGTCAATATGTATTGCATTTTACTGGATTTAGTTTTTGAAATTATTGGCAAAAGAAAAAAGATGTAAGATTCAAATAACAAATTTATAAAATAACAGAACAAAAGTTCATTAACTATGTTTTCTAATCGTTGCTGTGTTTATCTAAGCATGGCAAAATTTGGCGGAAAAGGGGATATAACCATGATCTCTCTTTCAGAAGTATGGGCATCGCAAATCTATGTGCGAAGCAAGTCCTTAACCCCATTCCACGATTCCAACATCGGTCAATCGCGGTCACTATCAATGCTGCTGTTAAACCAGCAACTAAATCGTCTAAGAGGCCACTCAATCTGAAGAAAGCCAAGTGGGACCAGTAGTCAAAGTCCCTTGACGTGCTCTTGAATGATACTAAAACAACACCGAAAAACTATTTCAAATTTGTCAAAGTCATCAAACAGGTAACAAGAGCCAACATCCCTAAGGAATGCAGAGATGGATACATAGCGGGCATCAGCAAAGAGTCTGTACAACACAGATCCCTTCTTCGAGAACTCACTGGAATTGGTCAAAGCACTCATAGACTTGATTGTCGAAGAAAGAAGGAAAGAACGGCAAGATCCAATTAAAAACACAGATAGTACGAATAGCAGCAAAAAGGTATGGGCCACCATAATACGCCTTAACGGGGACAATGTTACCCCTCTTGCAGTCACAAATGCCACTCCGAACTATGTAGCGAAAAAAGTGTTAGCAATGGCAAATCAGGGCAACGTCGTCAACCATCAGGTCTGGAAGGGACGAAAAGGCACCAGAATATTTCGTTCACAACAAGACCCTTCATAATGGAGGAGCTCCTATCTGGACTGAAAGACCTGAAGAAAGGCAAGTTCTGGGTTCCAGATTACATTCTCACGAAAATGCTCACCCACCTCGGTGAACGAGTACTAAACTGGCTTTTGGAAATGTTAAACCAATGTCTGACCACATTGCAGCTCCCAACAATAGAAAAGCCAAGGTAGTAGCCATTCTAAAGCCAAGGAAAGATCAAATGTCTCCAAAAAGCTACAGAGTAGTATCACTGTTATGTATAACATACAAGCTGTTCGAGAGACTGATTATCAAAAGAATAAACACACTGATAGAGGAAGACCTCACTGATGACCAAAGTGGTTTCGTTTCCGGCCGATCCTGCTCTGGACAACTTCTCAAGGTCACTCATCATATTGAGCATGGATTCCAACTACAACTCAATACTGGTGCTGCTTTTGTTAATCTGACAGCAGCATACAATAAAATCCAAGATCGTTTGATGATCAAGAAAATGTACGACATGACACAAGACCTGAAATTTTGCAGGAACATGCAAAGTCTGCTAACAAACAGAAGGTTATACAGTATGTGATTATGAATGACAGCAAAAGTCGGTCGTTCAGTCAAAAGAATGGGCTCCCACAGGGAAGTGTCCTTGTTCCATCACTTTTAAATATATACACCAATGATCAGCCAACACCAGCCATTTGTGAACGTTTCATCTGTGCAGATGATCTGTTTCTAAAAACGCAGCAGAAAAGCTTCGAGCAGATTGAACAGTCTGTCGAGTCTGAACCCCAAGAGATGACCGTATATTACCAACTAAATCATGTGAAGCCAAACCCTAGTAAAACCCAGATATGCAGCTTCCACCTCAACAACAAGCCTGCCAAACATCAACTCCGGGTACACTGGAATGGAGAACGTCTGGAGTTCTAGCCAAATCAAGTCCATCTTGGTGTTGCCCTCGATCAAACTCTGTCCTTCAAGAAGCATATCTCCGACGTCAAGGCAAAAGTAAACAGCCGAAATAATCTTGTGCAGAGGTTGACCAATAGCCGGTGGGGTGCTGAATCGAACACCATTCGTACCAAAGCACTTCCACAACGTTCTTCCACCACGGAGTATGCATGTTCTTCATGGGCAAGATCTACCAAGGCGAAGAAACTGGATACAGCCCTCAATGAATCGAGTCGTATTATTACAGGCCGCATTAAATCAATCCCCGTGTCATGTCTCTACCCCATTGCTAACATTCCTCCATCCGACATTTGGAGAGAAACGATCAGCAAGGAAGAAAGTCGATGCAGGCCAGCGGCACCCTCTTCACCAGCAGCAACCTGTGCCGAAAGCGCCTGCGATCTAGGACAAGCTTCCTGGACGCCACGCAATCTCTAAACCACGAACCAAAAGAGGAGAAAAGCAGAACTGGCTGGAACAGTGGAGAAAGCATGGAGAGGCTGGACAGCAATGGATTGAGAGGGGCATTTTGCCTAATGAAGAACTTGCCAGTGGAAATGGTGAAGATTGGATTGTATGGAGGACACTGAATCGCCTCAGAACCGAAAATGGAAGATACCTGGCATCCCTCAGGAAGTGGAGCTTTACTACAACAGATTCTTACAGCTGTGGATCAAAACAATGGCTCATCTTCTTAACTGCCCTGTTGCACCAGGCTGCCAACCGTCTGACCTAGCCATCTCTCAAAGGAGGCTTTCGATTGTTTACGTTTCTGGAGTACAAGAGTCTAGCAGGATAAGAAGAAGAAGAAGAAGAAGAAGAAGAAGAAGAAAAACCAACATGATATATGGTAACAATATTAAAGAAATATAACTTATCACAAATTACTTAATCATCTCAAATTTTATTTTTTTTATACATTATTTTTACACTTCATATTCACTGAAACTATATTTTCTCATTGTGAACATTTTACGTTAGATCTGTTTAAAGCAGGAGATGACCCCAGTTTTCTGGCTACCAGTTGTTTGTTAATAATGTCTTTGAAAAGTCTTATTAACCTAGGCTGGAGATTAAGTAAAGTCGGCTTATTATTATATAAAATTGTTGTTAACTTTCTTAATTTATTGCCCATATTGTTCCAATATCTTTTACTTCAAAATGATAAGTCAGTGATGCGCAGGGTCAAACTACGGCTCAGATTTCTCAGGATCAACAAAAAACATCGTCCTGTTTGTAAAGATGACAGTCGATCTTTCGTTCATTTTCGTGATTTTTCGTTCATTTGAAAGTCCTCTGTTGACAGTCCTTTTTTCACTTCTTTAACTTTCCTCTTCCATTCGCTTTGTTAAGCTCTTGGGAAGATAAGTGCTCGCATGCATGCTTACCAGGAGTAAACACGAATGAAAAAATACAAATATAGGGAAAGATAACAGCTAGTGGAGAATAATCCCCGTAATGTAATAGTTTTTTAAAAAAAGGGTGGTAGAAGTGTGCAGCATGAAAAAAAACACCATCAAAATGACTAAAAGAGCAAAGAGAGTTGGGAAAGATCATGCATGTGCTTAAGGAAAAGTATGGGAAACTGAAGCCGGCAAGAGAATTAATACCTTCTCAGCAGGATTACTTGAGGTGCAAAAATCATCAACAGAGAAAAAAAAACTAATGTTCATTGCAAAAGACCTTTTAACAATAGCAGGGAAATATTAATTGCAAGTTGAAATCAAAATCGTCTTAGTGATTGTTTTGGGCATGTTTGTTTATGGTACAAAAACATGTTTCCTGAAAACATAAAGATCACAACAGGCTGTATTTTTGTAAAGTGTGTTTTTGGAGTCCAAAGTTTAAGCTCAGTCAGGCAGCGAAAATAAAAAAGGAAGAAGTGACAAAGAAAGCTGTTTTCAAAGTAACTAACAAAACGATTGAAAGATGGAAGAGAACCTGTACTGGACATATCCTTGGACACAACAGTCTATTGAAATTATTAACGGAAAGATGAACGGAAGGTGGGAGATCTAGAGGAAAAAGCGAAGTTGAACATGCTGGGGATGTCGAAGGACAACATTATAAAGATTAACGTTGGAAAGTTCAAGACCTGTGTTTCCAATGTGTGAAGCTCCAAACCTGGCAGAACAATTGACAGAATAATAGAAAAAAAACCACAAATATTTAGTAAAGCTAATTAACATCTCACGAGTAACACTTGTTTACATAGCTGCTGTAAGGAGAGAAAAAAACCCACTGCATTTTCAATAATATTGCCTGAAAGTAATTTCACCTCGGTGAAACAGCTAAGACAGTCCAGCTAAGTCCACCCTGAAACAAGGACTGAAATAATTAGCCAACGTAGCGTTTATTCTTTCAAAAATAAATAAATGCATTTTAAAAGTATCAGGTATGTCAATACTTCCTTTCAAAAACAACAAATACTGCCCTTATTACAGGTACAGAAACAAAAAGGTCACCTTCTATCTTCGTGCCTATGCTACACTTAAATTTGCGCTTCGAAATTTTCCTGTCGATTGTGACAATTCAAATGGTACCTTGATAGTCATCTTGATTTTATTTAATATTAAAATATAGCTTTAGCTTCAGCAACTTCAACGCCTCAATTTGACTCTAGTGTAATATTTTTCCAGGTAACAAGACAACTCCAATTTTACGAGCAAAGAGGCTAGAAGCCACGTCTTTTCAGTGGACACTTGTTGATCTAAGATCCCTACCTTGGCTATTGAGGTTCAGTTATCTTTTCATTGTTTTCAAAACTTCCATTTCATCAAATTCAAAACCAAGGCAAAAATAAGATTCCCACTGCCCCAATTATTTGAATATTCACGGTATGTATACCTACAACTATCAGAATGCACCAAAGAAATTAAGTTAAGAAGAGTGCAAATATTCAGTTGAACAATCGGCTTAAGCAAATTACGAATATTAGGCTTGTTAGAGTTCTCCCGGAACTAAAAATTTGCTACAAGAGGATGGATCATTTAACACAGTTCATGAAATAGCTGGATCAGTATGGTTTCCAAAGTTATCCCCTGTTCTCTTCACTTAATAGTCAATATTCATGCACTTGTTTCAGAAGACATAATTGTAAAACTGCTTGCCTACACTTATTTCAAGGTGTCAATTTGAAAGCAATTAAATAGTGTATATGAATCAAGAATGAAAAGTCCCCGTTCAGTGAGTTTGCCAGGTTATATGAAATATTGTCAGCTTTACATCTGCAAAGGGGCTACTTATCATCTGAAAAATTAAACAAAGAAAATTTTATCCTCGCTTCTGAGAAATAATACAGAAATGTGTCACGATTGTAAATTATCTCAGTGTTAGTGGTTTCAATCATTTCCTGTTCAATCGTATTTGTGTTGTTAAACTTAACATGAAGGAAACATACCAGACATTGTAAATATTTATTTCTGCACGATGTGTTATTTCCAAGTGTAATAGAAATCAATCTTTATTCTTGACTGCCTATTGATTTTCATCGACCTTCATTTTGGCTAATTCACAGTTAACATTAACTAAAATGTTCATAAATATCTGCCTAACTTTGCAATGAAAAATTAAATTTGAAATTTTCCATCTTCTTTTGAAGTCCCAGTACGTGAGAGGGGGATTATCACGGGCTATTCAGAGCCATCTATTTCTGCTTTGTTTTTGTTTTTTCTTCTCGTGTAAAAAATTCAGTCCCATCTAGTCCCTAACAGGCTGATACCAATAATTTCTAAGATGTTCTCTGGATCTTTTCCGTTGTGTCATGAGATTTCTCTGTAGACTATCATGATGCACTTAAAAACTAGTCTCAGACAGCACACTTTAACAGCTCAAGCTCTAGGTTTAGCTGGTAAACATCATTCTCTTTATCGTCGATATTTCAAATGCTCCCGTTCGGTTTTTCCTTATCTTTGATATTTTACACGTCTCAACTTAATACAGTAACATTAGCTATATGTAACACTTGGGAATTCTCATTTTTGGCATCAGCGAAAGTTGACGCAGCACAATTTGTTTCTCATGTTGTTAAAACAGTTCTTGCTTGTTCAACCCTCCTTTTAATCTCATCATAACATTTCAAACCCTCGGTAAATTTCTGACCTAAATAAGTAAAGTTCGTGTCTTGTTCTCTATGCTTTGTTACTACTATGTTCCTGCCCACGACCATTGTCTTTATTTTCCTTGGATTGATCTTCTTTTCGAATTGTTTTCCCTTCTTCAGTCATTCTTGTCTCAATGCTGTGAATTTCGCTGTTAATGCAGCATTGTCTGAATATCGCAGGTCACTAACCTCTCTTCTCCCTGTTAAATACCCCAATCTAGGTCTATTAATCTGAGTATTGTTTCTGTAGAGATTTAATAAGGAAGGAGCGACAACACACCATTCTGCTGTACCTCATCTGATCTTTATGTTATTTGAACTACCACTACTCACTACTGTTACTTGTCTTCAGTATAACCATCCTATAACTCATGTCTTTTCTATTCATACCTGTTGCTTTCAGTACCTCAGAAGGCCTGTCGCAGTTAACCCGACCAAAAGGTTTTCCATAACCCATACAGCTTGTGTATGCATTCTATTCTTTTTCTCCAAATATCTTCCGTTACTTCTTTCTAGGTTAAAAGACCTTTCTCTGGTGCCTTCTCCTCTTCTAAGTCTATTTTGTGGCTCACTTATTTGTGTGTCTATTTCATTTTTATTTCTTCCAAGAATCGCTTTTAATAACACTACTGTCATGCGATTCATCAGAAAAATTGTTTTTAAGTCTGTACAGTAAATTGACTTTTTTTCGGAATAGTCAAACACAGGGATTTCTTTAAATCACAGACATGTACCCTGTATCATATGATATAATACATAGTTCTTTGACCCTTGTAGTCCCATACTGTTCATACCCTGGAGGACTTTTGCTGTTACACAATCGTCACAATGGTATTTCCATCTTTCAAGTTTTAGAGAAATACATGTAAATCTTGGCCAACATTTTCTGTGGCATCTATTACGTCTTCTCTCATCAAAGAGAGGGATGTAATTTCTCAATATCTGCACCGCAATAGTTAGAGTTTGATGATATTGAAAAGAAAGATCAGATGCTTCAGCGTTAATTTTAGAGACAGGGAGATTCAATTGTTTTGGTGGTGGATTGCGGGGGTCTTCTTTTAGGACGAGGAAAATGGTTGTAATAAGTTGCTAATGTTGTTGTTTGGAAATAGAATTAATAGAGCTAAAATTTAAAAATTCAAAACATGCTAGGATTTTATTTTACAATTTCTGATTTCTTTTTTTATTTTTCGTATCAAGGTCATAGTATTTCTGACTTGAATAGGGTTGTAGCATTGGGGAGAAGACTTTATAAACACTAATTTGGATGAAATACTCATATTATGAATGAAAATTTATTTTTGTAATAAAAAGACAGGGAGTCATTTCCATACAAGATCACTCGCGGGAAGAAACAGTTGAAGACCAACAAAGTATTTATTATGAATTAGTCTTGGACTTTGGATTAGAAGTACCAGCTGATAAAAAACAATGAATTAAAAAACACGCAAGTGATTGAAGAAGCCTGGGCTAAGCATAGAATATGTTATCTTTGATTTTGTTGAATATTGCCTTATGTTCAGCAGAACTCAATTGACTCAGAGCACATTTGGCATACTGACTTTTTAAATACCATTGACTAATAAAATCTAACAAAAAAGCAGGAATCGTCCGATCTGATGTTGTAGCTTCCTTGCTCAGCAGAACTGCTTTTCTTACTAAATTCTGTGCTCCAGCTCTTACTCCTAGTATGAATAGGTACAAAAAGATTAATTTCTACATTATTGTTTGTCTGACTTTAATTTTTACTTTATAACCTTTAATGTGAATAAAACTGTAAAATAATCGTATCTATCTGTGATGGTTTTCTATTTTTAAAGCCACAGAAACCAGTCTTTCTTACATTCAGAAAGTAAAGTGGTTTTTAAAAGGCAATGGGTTTATTATCTTAATAATGATACTGATTGTATTTGGTACTTGTATCAAATAACCAAAGGTCCTGACAAGAAATGCTATTGGAGAAGCAAAACATTGCTCCGGAAAGTTATCTTGACAATATCTTTAACTTCTGGTGTCAAACCACGACACCCCCTCTTTCAATACTTGACCTGCTTGTCACTCCATTTTCATAAGGCATGTTAACCTCAGGCCAAATCATTTAAAATCAACTTTAAAAACTACAGGATTCAAGTAGAAATTGCAGGAAAAAACATAGCAAACACCCCCCCCCGAAAAAAACAAAATAAAAATTGTTATCCCTTTTTTTGTCTTGAAGAAATTGAGGGTCTAAATTTCATACAATTATTTATAAGGTTTGAAGTAATCTGCTAGCATGCATTTCTTCTAATGTTCTTTATTTTTTAACCCTCAACGATATATAGTTTTAATTTTTGTTTATTTTTACCTTGGATATTTAGGAAATAAAAACTCTTACCGTCAGGAACATTGGGAATAGTTTTTCTTTCTGGTCACAATCCACTCTTTCAACCACTGTTGCAAATAAACTAAGCTACGAGTTTTAGCCTCGCATCTTAGTTTATTTTAGCCCAGAGTAGGTAGTTTGTGATTTCAGAGTTTAAGAATATCACGATTACAAGATAACAGTTATTGTTCATTCGCCAAGAAAACATTACCTTCCGATTTAGTAAAACCATTGATGACTCTCTCGTGAGCTTCTCAGTCACCTTAGAAAAAATCGAATTGAAGTAGAGCTTTTCACATGTTGACGGGAAAAAAATTCATTTGCCATTTTGTTACCTGGTACCATGACTTATTTCCTGTCTGTAATTTAGTATTCAAATAAAAACTGAAATCTGAAACATCTGATTTATTTTTCTGGATAAGTACAAAAATCAAGAAATCACTTAACATTCTGCAGAATACTTAAAGTTAGCTAGCTAAGGGAAAACTTGACAAATAAAAATCCCTGATACCCGAAAATGGCAGTATTTTTCTTTAGTTTGCCCATACTTGATAAAAGAGTTCGATACTTTTTAATAAGTATTTCACAAAAACACGAGGAAAACAGAACAAAAGGAAAATAACAATGGTATAATCTTCAATATCTTCAACGATGTACTCTGCAATTTATACCTATTTATAAACATCATTTCACAGAAATGATAGTCTGTCAAAACACGACTTAGCCTGAAAAGGCCTGGTGTCAAAGTCTCCTTTTGTTTCTGTTAACTTCAACGATATTAGAAAATTTGAAGTGATCGGATATAGAGATAGAGGAAATACCATGTAGCCTGAAAACTTGGATCAAAACTTACTTGAAAAAGAAAGGTCATGGTTTATGGTTCAAATGTCTCAATTTTAATATCAAAAGATTTTAACTATCTTGACAATAAACGATGTTAGTAAGTGAAATATTATGAAATCTATCTGCCCACCAGAATTCTGCATGCATCCCCCGTTTATAAATCCTGACTGTAACTCTGATCTACGGAATGTTCAGGTTAGATGCATGAAATCGTGTGTGAAAACATCAGTGGCTTGCCTGAAAGAAAATTTGAGCTTCATTGTCTCCAAAAGATTTTTCGTTCACTTAAATTTACTCAGAAATATTTCCAGGAGAGAGGATATTATTGGAATGTCCCCGAAATTTCGTTGAACTTCTTGCTTCCTCTTGGTACGTCCCAGAAAAGGATTCAAAATTTCTGGTGTATCTCACCCCAGGGGATTATATAAAGAGCTCTTGGAATAATTGAAATGATTTAAAAATCAAATTAAGTAGGATATTACTATTCTGGTAAAGAGGAACCCTATTCCTTACAGTCTTCTCTCCCAAGAGACAAAAAATGCTAAGAAGCGAAACGATGTTCTTTTGAAGTAATCAACCAATGCAGTTTAGTAGCAAACCAAGTTCAATATTATTGTAGCTAATCTCCAGTATTCACAAGAAGCAAGAACCCTTAATTTTTTTGCAAAGAAACTTAACAGCTACAAGTTGTTGCAATTTACTTATCTCTTTAAGTTTTTTACCTCGTCATTCTGGAGCCACTGGTGTTTTTAATTAGAGTTGTATTAAATCAGAAAAACAAGATAGAGAGTTTTGTTTTAGTGTTAACAATTTTTATGGCTCTGTTAATGCTCCGACACCTTTTACGAAAATTTGTATTTTCCATAGCAAAAGGAGAGAAAATAAGCATGTTATTCTCAGTTCCAACAGATTTGCTAACGCTTTGCATATGAAAGGGAAAAACAAGGATAAAGCTTCCGTGCTTCAAATTAAAAATAGCAATTATTCGGTAAAAGTAGTTGAAAATCGACATTACATGAAAACGATAAGAAATAGGAGGTTGATAAGATCCTTGATAAGACCTCATGCAAAATTAACAATTCTTTTATGTTCCTTTACTTATAAAAAATAATCGACAGAAACAAATAGGAAATAAGTATATAGTAGTTCTTTACATATTAACTAGAAACATTATTTTATTCTGAGAAGAAGTACAAGGCTTATATGACACCTATCTGAAAGTTTTTATCCTTTAACAAAGACAAAAAAGTTTATCTGATGTTTTGTCACCAGGGTTGACGTGGTACTCTCATTTAAGTAAACTTGAGCTTTGGGAATCTTTCAGTATCCAAAAATCTATTTGGGTAAGCCGTGTAACCTAATTTCTACTCCTCAACAAGACAGAAATTCCACAAGATTAAGATCTATTGTGGTTTTATGGAGGAAATAAGGCTTTAACGTTGATACGGAAACAAAATTATACCTTTAAACACCAGGGTACTTGAGTAGTTGTGTGATATCTGATTCTTTTAGATAGTTCTCTGGGCAGAAATTGGATATCTCATTGCACATTTCTGTCCTCTGTCAAACTTTGGATTGTATACTTTTCCAACTGAACTTTAAACTTACAGACTATGCAAAGAACGTAGACCAACAGAAAATTTAACCCTGTTCGAAAAGTGAAAAACATCGAAAGTGTGATATGAAGATTTGGAAATGTCGTCAAGGCCTGATAGTTTTAAAGGTAGTTTGACTCACAAAATCCCATTTTCAAATGAACTAAAAACATAAGGAAGCAAAAACGTGGGAGATTTTATTTACGCAGATTTACAACATTTGGATTGCAATTAAAAATTATTTCTGCTTGGAGTTAAATCACCAGCCACCTTATCGAGTGATAAACTCCTCATAAATGTAATTAATTGAAAAGGAATCTCACAAAATTCCATGGTCAGCAATAATCATCTTGGTAATATTGTTTTATTCTCCAATGAGTCCCAAATAGCGGAGTCTGTAGGTCTGGAGGACTTTTTGATAACTTTACCAGGGCAGAGCATCATCATCTCATTCAATTCTAGTGATGATATATCGTTGGGAAGCCCGTGTTTTAGTTTTTGACTTATCACTCATTTTCAATACAACAAATGTCAATCAAACCTATACACTTAACAGGGTTTTCTGTGGAAAGGGAAGAAAATCGCCAGTAAAACACCTGAGTTTGGAAAACAATAGTTCTTGAGAATTTTAAGACCAGACCAACACCAGAGGACGGAGTGAAAATCCAATTCTAGTTAAATGATAGGTATATTTCTCAAAGTGTTTTGTTCAGGGTGCCACCTCTAGGAGAGCTGGTAAACAAAGACAGAGGCCTAAACCCCCATGAGACAGACTCCATCCTGCCCGCCAACAGCAAAGTACTTCAAGGTTTGAGGAAGCTACTACAAGTTGCCCTGGAGATCTTTGTACCTTAGGGTAAAAGGGAGCCCAATCTAAGAAGCATTCAACGCTACATTGATACAATTTGAACACAGATTAAAATAAAACACATAGACACTAAAATTTTGCATGTCTTCTTTCAAACTGTAAACAGTTAACTGGTGGTTTCTTTGTTAAGAAATAATGATATGGTTTTATTAACTGCAAAAGTTGAAGTGCTTTACGCTTATTACCGTTCTTACCAGACTTTCAAAATTTTTAAAACTTTCTTCAATAACTGCTTTTTTTGCATCTGTCCACGTTTTGTAAGGTGTAAAAGACAATAATTGGGCTGTCCCTGTGTTGCCTTTGGTTGGAGAGATTCCTCATCCTCAGAATGTTTTCTGAGTATTTTGCCGTCTAATTTAATAATACCTAATTTACGATTTTCATTGGGCATCTTTATCGTGAATAATAATGCCACCGTTACATGTTTTTGATAATATTGTACACTTTTATGGTATTTTAGATTTCCCGAATAAAAATATCAAATGTACAGCAAAACTTTAGGTTTTTTATGAAACATAAAAAAATTAAAACTCGGGAGGTAATAATCTTTCTGAGGAAAAAGACTGGGAACTGATTAACTATGATGCAAAAGTCATAACTATCTGATCTCCTACAAAACAAAGCTTCTGATCGAAATTTTATTGACCATTAGTTGAAAATTAGAACACAACTGTAGAAAAAGGTCACTTGGTTACAAGTACAGATTTTTTCCCCGTGTTCATTTGAATAAGATTCTAGGAGTGTATAAGTTCCTTTCAAACAACTGGCAGAGGCATCAACAGGAATGTCCAAGCTGCTAATAAAAAAGCTGAGCACTCAAGTTTCTTCTGATATGATTCGCATGAAATTGTCAATTTGGCAAAGAAATGTAATAAGACGGAAAGAATTTAGTCTTTTTTTTGTTTACGTCCATTATTTCTTTGATATTGATGATTTCAATGACAAAGCGATGGAAGTATTGCAACAAAAAATTGAAATATCTCCCTTTTAACACAATTTTTTTCCTCTTATTTATCATACAAAGGAGAATTTCCTATCTTATAAAAAGTTGTAAGTGAGTAAACGCAAGATTCGATGTAGGTACGTGCGTGTAACAAAAAGGTACCGTATGCGAATTAATTTAACAATATCTAGGACGTAAAAAATTAATTTGTAAACACAAAATAAAAGGGAGATATTACACATCTATGCACAAAGTCTGATCATACGTGAGTAGGACCAGCAGTACAGAAGGGAGATAAACTATACAGGGAGGATAAACGGATTTATTTCATGAAAATAACACTATTCACCTCTCGTTTGCAACTCTATGCAAACGTAGGTCTATCAAAAAATAGCTAAATATGTTCTTTGACTATGAACCCCACTTGGTCATTGTTCTGATTAATTCCTATAATTCTTGTACACATTGTATTATGACATCACATTTAATTTCATAGAACAAACCCTTCACTTTAATTAAAACCCAGGTGATTGACGGGCATGTTATGAAAGTTAACGGTAGCCTCTATTACTGTAAAGACTAAATATTATTTTGGCCTACTAAATCTCATTCATTTCATTATTTTTTTTTACCTGACAAATTTAATCCTTTCAAAATTCATTAAAAGGCTTGGTATTCAGTGGTATACGCATATCGGAATTGCCGTTCTTACTTTGAGTACATCACATGTGTTGTGGGGAAAGAAAGAAATTCCTTGCCAGTTGGAACAATCAAAATAGGACAGTACAGAAAAGAATAGAATTGAATAAGTAATAATAGGGATGAATGGGGAACATAGGATAGAATAAGATAGAATGGAATAGAATAGATCAATACAGAATAAAATAGAATAAACTAGTATAGAAGACAGAGGTTTAAGAGGAGAGAGAGAAAGAGAGAGAGAGAGAGAGAGAGAGAGAGAGAGACAGACAGAGACAGAGAGAGACAGAGAGACACAGAGAGAGAGGGACAGAGAGACACACAGAGACAGAGAGACACAGAGAGACACACACAGAGGGACACACAGAGAGACAGACAGACAGACACACACACAGAGGGACACACACACACAGACAGACAGAGAGAGAAAGACGGACACAGAGAGACAGAGACAGAGAGAGAGAGAAAGAGAGAGAAAGAGAGAGAAAGAGAGAGAGACAGAGAGACAGAGAGAATGAAAGAGACAGAGACAGACAGACAGACAGACAGACAGACAGACAAAAACCACAGATTCTTGAGACAGGACGAGTTTGACTCATTAAAAAACGACAACCAATGAACTTTGCAAAAGTTTCATCTAATACTTTGACATCGTTTTGGTCATGTCAACAAGGTGGAGATTTTGACGCAAGATTTTGACGTGAATGGCAGGAAAATTCCCTTAATTTAATTAGCGGATTGAAGCGCTCCCTGAATAAGTCTGAGCCAGACAGTTTTCAATAATAGATCTAATTTTGTGATCAATCCAGAAAAGACCTGGAACAATGCGTTGTTTCATGTGGAACGAGAAAGTGAACGACAAAGACGACAAAGTGAATCAAACAGGCTGAAAATAGTTCAAATGAAAAAAGACAAAAACCAAGAAACACCTGGTGTTTTCTTTTTAACAGTCGTCAATTCTTGTGGAACGGCACAAGGATAATAGAAAAAATAGTGATTTGATTTCTCTCATGTTTTTTTTTGTACCTCGTGAGTTTCAGTTCATAACATCTTCAACCACAAGCAACACACCTTCAGAAAAATCTTCCAGGCTGACATGGAGAAATAAATTCCTGACGTGATTGATGCAACCTGTACGAAAAATATATATATTGGAGCCCACTGTTAGTTTAGCAAGAATTGTTTTATCACAGATGGTGAATCTTGCATCAATACAATAAGTAGTCTGAAGCTCTCAATTAAACCACAAGACCCACATAAACCTTATCAGTCACTTGAGATCCTTTGATGGTCAGACGATCTAAACTGTGCGTGAACTGTTTTAAAAGCGTCTTACCACTTTGATTCACGTTGATTGACCAATAGAAAGGAAACTGGGCTAATATTGTGGATTAAAGAGAATAAATATCATCACCGAAGATTAGATTAAACAGGATATTTGGTGTACCTAAACGATGTTAGTTTATTTCTTGTACTGTGTCATTAACTGCAAAGGTTAATGATTTAATCGCAATGAATCTACTCCCATTACTAGGAATTTACAGTGTCGTACTTACAGCGAACCAAGAGAGCAGCCATGCTTATGTTCAGAGAGGTAAGTTTTTGTACGTATTTTTTGTGCAACGCACACGCGATGAAGGGATGATATTTAATTCTTGTGAAGCGTTTTTGTAAACAACCTGAGGAACCTTTGTTCAGTTGGGACTGTCAACTGTATGTCGTGTCTACGATTTTCAACTTCACGTTTTTCCTTGTCTTTTTTATATGTTTGACTGGTCGTTTTGTAAGAGTGGGGGTTTTCTATGCTGTTACCAATTTTAGACCGTGACTCTTGCCCCTGAGATACAAATGCACAAAGCACTTCCAAAACAAACTCAAAATGTGTTTTATCCGGAAAAGAGATGACAGTTGCAGCCCCACGCTTTTCTTTAAACGTTTGATTTATAGCTGATGTACGACAATGATATAGTATCTTGTTGCGGTCAATTACCCACAGTTAGTAAAGCCTACTGATACCACATATAATACGTGTTGATGGTGAGCGATATAATTTTCTCAGAAGTCGAGTTCAACTAGATCCATGCTAGACGATGTCACTGTACAAGTGCAGAAAATTTAGCTGCACACAGTTATATTTGTCTTAAGATCTTCGTGAGACTTTAAGCCTCAAAAGTTTACTTAAATAAGGAGTAGAGTAATGAAAGTATAATGTAAAGAAAGGCAGATAAATCATTTTCACAATTTGAATATATTGAAGTTGGTGTAAGAAAAGGAGAAGCATGTTGAATTGCAAATTTGGTTTCAGCCCCTGATCCCGTTACCCCTATATACCAACCAATTTTCTCCTGGAACCATGTATTTTTCGTACGGATAGTTTTAAACGCAGCAAGCACTTGTGAGTCTTAACGCTGATAGCCTTATCTGTGTTATACTGATAAACACGGAGTAAATAACGGAGAAAGCGCTATGGGACGTAATGGGCCACCCACCCCACTCCCACACTAGTGGCTTTCAGGGTTCTTCTTGCAGGGAAGATATCCCATTTGTTTCGTGCAAATCCGCTGTCAAAAAAACCCAAGGGTAACCTTGCACAATACTGAGACATTTATTGTATCACGAAGGGCGACTTAACACTAAGAGCACCTTTAAAGTACAGTTATCGTTTTGAGTGACAAGCCTTTTGGCAATCCCAGAATTTACAAACCAGAAAACCAAATCACTGAAGAGAATTCAGCTGGGTCCAGTTACTGTTGATAGGTTTGGCTTAACCATTCATGAACAATTGCAAACGCTCTCATTAGATATTTTTTAATGATCGCAATGTCGTTAATAAAACTAAACACCCGTAACACATGCTGCAGCTAGTCTCTTCACTAGATGGAGTATTGGATTTTATTTTAAAAAAACGTGCATTCGTCAATTCAAAAGATCAGGTGCAAGATTTGAGAAATGCTGTCATGAGCCGGATTTTTGGTCGGATATTGGTACGCTGGGGTGCTGTTAGTAGCCATCAGAGTGAGCCTCTCATTGAATAAGTCACTGTTAGTAGGTTTACAGACCAAGTTTATAGACTGATTAATCCTATTTAGTATTATTTTGGTAGTTGTTGGCACGAAATGTAACGCGCGCGATATTGTGCAGATGCACATTTTGCCAACGGAGCAGGGTATCGCCTTGGGATGATCTGCCTGCCCATTTGCCCCTGAAATGACGCCCCCAAATTTTTAAGTGAAATCAAGTAAAACATTGGAACTGTCACGAAAGAAATATTGAGTATCAAATTCATTATGTCACTGTCGATGGAAATTGATGAGAAAGGTATTCAGTATACTTATTTGATAACAGTAATGAAGATTTTTTTCTTCCACACTCTGAAGAGATCGTTTATAACCAACGTCATTATTAAATTTAACAGCCCAAAAACCTGGGTGGCCATGCAGGCTGAAAAGAGACAGTTGTTTGGCCACACCAGATGAGCCACCAAACGGAGTTAAATGTTTGCGATTAAGTATGACTGCTGACTTTAGGCAATATTAAAAAGAAACTCTGAAGGTCTTATATGTTGGAAATGGGTTATGATGGAAATGTAAAAGCGAGCCAATTTTATACGTGTATTTGGTCTTTCTACATCCCATGTTATTCCACTACAAGTACAATACATTGTATTACCTTCCTCGAGTACAAGCGTGTTTTTACGATCTTGGGCTTGAATATCATTTTACATGATTTGGCACCCAGATTTCTTTCAGATCATATCTTCACTGCTACAATGAAGTCATTCTGAATGGCACTGTACGAGCTCCAGTACTGTTAAAAAGGGCCTGAAAAAGCAAAATACAAATTAATAATATATACTGATATATTATATATCATGTAGGATATTATATATAATATATATGTATATATGTTATATGACATTATTCAAAGTATATATGTATATTTATTGGGAGGTGAACCAAAATAATTTTGACATACTGTATGGGAGGACTGATGTTTTGACGTTCGTCAAAAAGTATAATTTCTTGAGCTAAAGATATAATAGAAGTGAGCAGGGAATTAGAGTTTTTCTTCGATTTGTTTATTGATGCCCATTTGGACAAGTAAAATGTAATATAATTATTTTAACAATAAATGAAAGTAGAATTGCTGTCGGCTTCCAGACCTTTCAGCTTTAAAATATGTTTGAAATAATTAATTTTTGGAGAAATTGTCAAATGATAAAACATGACTAAATGTGGCTAGTCAAGTCATATTCTGATATTGAAGATGATGAGTCCTGATCATCATCTATGTATCGTAACTTTAAATTAGTAATCTGGACTTCAGAGAAGTTGATGTTCGTGAGCTTTAAAGGATTCTCTTAGGAATTGTACTTACCAAAATAGATCTTGTGAATTTGTAGATATTCTAAGTTTATCTATTTTGACTTTGCTGCAGTATTGAGGCAAAAGGAACGACTGCGACCGTCATTTTTGTTCATTTCAAACAACACTGTGCTGGTCGAACGTAATTAAAAGCTGACCAGAACAATTAAGTTAGGCGAAGCTGGAGTTAAAAAATATTCCTGGTTGCAACTGTTGTTGTTGTTTTAACGCCATTTTCCCCCAGTAACTGTGGCTCAAACGGTGCCCTTCACAGGGACTTGCATTTGGCAATGAGGAATTTCTTGGCCGGATGCCCTTCTTGACGCCGACCAATGGCTTTTTCTTTTGAATTTTCCAAGGTCGCCCGCTCGGGGAATCGAACCCGGAATTCTTGGTTACGATGCAGTTGCATCACCCGTTAAGCCAAGGCTCCTCAACAACGCACTGACAGTAATTGAGTGTTTTTTTAAAAAAGCTTGGCAGTTAAGTAACTTGATGGTGACATCATGCTTAAACAGAAAATTGTGTACTTAAAAATATCTGTGCCAAACCAAGGGTTCCTTTCCCCAAAACGAACACGGAAATCCACGACATCACGACATAAAGGCATTCAATAAGCGTTTAATGACAAAAATTTTGTTTGAAGTTTATTTATTTATTTTTTTATTTATTTACTAATATTTATACAGGATAAAACATATCAACAATATAAAATGCTGTTTTCCATATGTGTCCTGTGTAAATAAGGGGTAAAAGTCCAAAACGACAAAGATAAAACCGGTAAAAGATAAAATGTTTTAGAATAAAATCTATAAGCAAAGTCAGTCACAAAAAAAGATAGGTCAAACGAAAAAGGTAAAAACAGGTAAAAGGGTAAAAATATAAACTAAATAGAACGGAAAGGGTGAAAAATTAAAATTAAATTACTTAGGAANATTTTGTTTGAAGTTTATTTATTTATTTTTTTATTTATTTACTAATATTTATACAGGATAAAACATATCAACAATATAAAATGCTGTTTTCCATATGTGTCCTGTGTAAATAAGGGGTAAAAGTCCAAAACGACAAAGATAAAACCGGTAAAAGATAAAATGTTTTAGAATAAAATCTATAAGCAAAGTCAGTCACAAAAAAAGATAGGTCAAACGAAAAAGGTAAAAACAGGTAAAAGGGTAAAAATATAAACTAAATAGAACGGAAAGGGTGAAAAATTAAAATTAAATTACTTAGGAAAAGCAGATATAAAAAATTCAAAGATTCTGAAAAACTAAATATGAAACTATGGACCTCTTCACTTCTTTCAATTTTGTCGATGAGGGTTTTTTTTCGGTACCGGCTTGTTTACCAAAATTTTTATTAATTTCGGTTAGTGATGACCTTTTGCAGTGGCCATCTTTACAAGCAAAGTTTGTTATTGAAGAACATGGTAGCAAAAGAGTATGTCAGACATTGTAGTCATAGTTGAAAGAGACGTTATGACAAGAACAAGCTTTGAAATTTGATAGTTAATGAAACAAATTATCCACAGTTAGAGATTTATATTACAATTGTAATTTGTTTTTAACTACATATGTTTTATTGTGGATAGCTGGATTTTCATGTTATTATCAACCTTCCTTCCACTTCCCGTTTTTCCAGCATCTCTTAGAAGAAGAATGTATTTTCGAGTTTTACAATCTTGTTTAGTTCTCGAAAGTGTTGTGCTAATTTTTCGTCAGATTTCTATGTACTTTTCATTATATGAAAATATTGTTAGTTGTCGTGCTTCCTTCAAAGGCGAGGATGTGTAGCTTAGCAAGGCAAGAGTTAATAGTTATAATGCGTTAACAAATTAGTTAGAATATAGTATCTGTATTCTTTGTGCTAGTTCAATATTTTGGTGTTAGACTTGGGCAGCCACAATGTATGGTTCAAGATCCCCTGCTGACGCTCCAGTCAAAAGGCAAAATAAAACATGATGCCAAACCAGCATCTTGTCTCGTTCAATTTTGCTTAAGTATGTGTGAAAACAGGTGAAAATTAACAAACAGAATGACTGTACTCATAGTGGAAATAATATTAATCTGCTGTGAAACCAAGTTAGATATCCCTATTCACAAGCCTTCACACTTGTTGAATAGGCGTGAAAACCATGTATGAATGGGGTTTCATGCAAAAATTCAAGTTTTGAACTGGAGAGGAAGGCCATAATAATAGTTTACTCCAAATATATATTTTAATGTCATTGACCAAGTACTTCAGACTTGCTCGGAAATGTGGAGAAATATGAATTGTTTTTAGATGGAAATAAAATAACCCGCTTCATTAGCTTAGAAAAAAGGCACAAGGAAAGAATTAAAGACGTCAGTTACAAAGATCACCGTGACACGAAATATGTTAAGCTTATCAACGCATACCTCTTGGGGCCACAAGCAGGCTTGCTTTTTAGATTACGATAGTTTAATTAGCCCCTTCTCCCTTTCCCCACGAGTAGCCAGCTCTTCATTCGGTTTACTATCATTGATGTAAATGTAAGCTGGCCTAGGTTTTCTCTAATGTTTTAGTTTTGGAATACTAAAATTTGGAATTATTCACAGAAGTTGAATTAATCTTTAAGTCCTTTACTGCTAACATCAATTTTAATTAGAAAAGTGAAATTTTCCAAAAGTTAAAAAAAACTTGCAAAATCACGAAAAGAGCCGTTTTATCATTACTTTTGTGTAACAAGTTTATAATTCATATAAAATAAAGTTCGTTCGGATAAAGGGCTGCTTATGGAGCTTGCTTCAGTAAAAAAGAATTGAAAATTTAAGATGCCAAGAACAAGTTTTCCCGAGAAGTAGAAAACAGATGTATTTATTACTTGTTTTCTTTGTATTTCCATGGTAATCCTACGTATATAAACAGCACTCTATTCACAACATGGTTTGGATAGTTCAAAGGTTAACAGTATCTGAACTGAAATTATTTGTTTCCCCATTAAAATTTTGTACTTAACTTGTGTGTTGTTTAAAATTGACCGCAAAGATAAAATTAAGGAACTCATGGTCAACTATCCACAAAGAAACAATACAATATAACGCATTATAAGATATTTGTAACAGGCCAACCCTATTATATTGAGACTTAAAATGTTTGTGGGTTAAATCTAAGAAAAATGAAAACGTGCAACGATCGTTATCGTCATACTGTTGTGTGTGGTGATTGAAAATTGGAGATATTGCTTCATTTCTTGAACTTTCTATTCCTAGGTTGCTTGATATTCAGGTAGACCAAATTAAACCAAGAACTAAATTGTTTTCTTTTATGAAGGTGGTCAAGACAGCCAGCTCATAAAATTTGCATTAAAAAATCGCTGACTTGGTGTTTAAGGTTACAAACACGCCCATGAGGAATTGAAACACTTGGAGAACCACCTGCTTTAAAACGATTGAAATCAATTTATCGCCAGGGACAATCTGCCCAACAATGATTAAAATTTATAAACATTCTCTTTCGGTATAAAATATAGTAAATGCTTCCTATTCGTTTAGTTATTTTGTTTTGCAGTTAATTATTATTACAATATAGGAAACTAAGCTAACTTGGAACCTGAGCGTGGTAAATCCGATACTCGGAAACTATCATCCAGGTAAAATATAAACGTTTTAACTGTAAACATGGAATTTGTTAGGAAATGTGTGAAAATGATTACATAAGCAATTAGCATATGACTGTTCGTTCGACAGGAAGTCCAGCAAAATAATAAAAGGGTAAAATGGAAGAGAGTCCCGGCGTATATAGTTATAATACTTCAAGGGGATACAAATGAAGAGATGGAATGTCGAAGAAGGCATGAGAACGAGATGGACGAAAACAAAAGGCACCCAGCAGAGAAAAAGATGGCAGTCAGAGCTACTTCCCTGCGCTGCCCTAACTCTACCCCGTGGGGTACAAAGTGAGAAGACGTTAAGGTTGAAAATGTTGGATATAAAAATATGACAGACACAGCTTTGATGTTCTTCTTGAAGCACATTCCTTATGCTTCATAGCTTATGATTCCTGGGAACACTTCATAGGTGACCAGTTACTGTAAATTCTTTTGAAAATTAATAACACTTTGGGGAGGGTGGGTGTTGTATATATATATATATATATATATATATATATATATATATATATATATATATATATATATATATATATATATATTCATTATTAGGATGAGGTGTCCAATCATAGGGATTAAAAATCTGGAGAATAAAGATTTACTCAAATAAAAAAATGTTTGCAAAATTAATCTGGTTGATATGATGTGATAATGATGGCCACATGAATAGTTTAAACCCAGATCTGTGCAGACATAATTTTCACTTTTCTGTAAAATTAGTATTAATAGAGTCAAATTAGTCAAATTATGCATACTCTTATGCCTGCGGGAATCGGCGTATAAGTATTGCTCCTTCATTTTTGTGTTGTTAAAGCACTCTGCCCCATTACGAAGTCTCTGGCTTAAGAGTGTGCTTTTGCCCTGCAACTTACATAAACTGTTGCCTCATTCACAATTGATGGAGTTCTTGGTATGGAATGCAAACATTCAGGGGTTCGAATCTCCAATGATGAGCTGTTGGGCAGCGAAAAACATTGCAGATATGTTCTTGTCAATGGGGATGCTCATATAAATCAACATACAAGTTCTTTTTCCTTTATCGTTTATAACAATATCTGGTCTCTTGACCAGAATGGTTAAGATTGTTTAATGGTTCTATCATCATCATCATCATCATCATCATCATCATCATCATCATCATCATCATCATCATCATTATTATTATTATTATTATTATTAGAAAAATATGAATTTCTGTTAAGATTTCTAAGCAAAAATTATCAAAAAGTTATATTTGTCAATTTAAGCAGTGGCGCGATAGGAGCAATCGGAAAGAGTACACATTCGGTAGCGAAGGTGTTAGCGGAAATAAGTTACGATAAAAGCGAAATCTCATATATCATAAAGAAGATCATATGTGTGGTAATTCGAACCACATATTACATTCTGTCAACGTAGTAAGACATGGGATCAACCTCCCCTCCTTCATTGGTGACTACGTTACTCTGTGCGTCCTTGTTACCATGCCTTNCCATCGATTATTACCGGAGATACATATCGCCCTGATCGGTTAGTAATTGATAAAGGAAAGATTTATATTCTAGAACTTACTGAAGTGAATTCGAAACGTAAATCAGGAAAATATGAATTTCTGTTAAGATTTCTAGGCAAAAATTATCAAAAAGTTATATTTGTCAATTTAAGCATTGGCGCGATAGGAGCAATCGGAAAGAGTACACATTCGGTAGCGAAGGTGTTAGCGGAAATAAGTTACGATAAAAGCGAAATCTCATATATCATAAAGAAGATCATATGTGTGGTAATTCGAACCACATATTACATTCTGTCAACGTAGTAAGACATGGGATCAACCTCCCCTCCTTCATTGGTGACTACGTTACTCTGTGCGTCCTTGTTACCATGCCTTGATAGTGAGTGGTATTTCTTAGGGTAATGATGTAATGTATACACGACATACAATTGTATTAAGTGATAGCATGGAAAAAATATACGCTTGAAGTTAACAAAAATATTATTATTATTATTATTATTATTGTGTGGTGAAACAACACGAGCCCACGGGGAGCTCAGGGGTAAAAGCCCCAGGAAACCCACCGCGACTCCCAGCCCGATAAGGATAAGCTGGGTGCATGCATCACACCCAAGGGTGTGCGATATTGATGTTAATCAAAAGAGCACATGACCTTGCAGGTGGGGCATGTTTAGGTTTCCCACTTTAGGTGACCCATTTTGCTTAAAACGGTCTCCGTAGCGAGGTTTCGCCCAAGACGTTAAGACAAAGTAACGAAGTAAGAACTCGGTACTCAGCCCTTCAGAACAAGAGATCCACGCTCACGGCACCTAGAAATGATGCTTCCCCACTACTCCCGCCCTTTAAACAGAAATGCGTGATATGTCAGCCCTTTCGGGACATGCACAACTGGTTAAGGTCAGGCAACTGACTGGTAAGTCTGCGGTTTGAGCGGGAATTATTATTATTATTATTATTATTATTATTATTATCGAGTGGTTACACACCATCTAGTGATGGATGGGTGAAAAACCCACATTCAGCGCCCAACAACAAGCCAGGAAAGTTGAATGCAGGCACATGTACTGTAGCCACAAGAGTGAGATAAAATAANCTGGCATTTGTTGTTTTTCTTGCCCACTATTACCATATCTGGTCTTCTCGCTTCAACAAGATGATCTGTTTGTATTGAAAAGTCCCATAAGACTTTATACCCTTCGTTTTTGCATACAGCTTACGGTTCATGTTCATACTATTTTTCTTTCGTTTCAATACCGTATTTTTTTAGTTCCGATGGATAAGTGCGGCCACCTTATCATGCCTGCACTTCTTGTAACTATTTTGAGCTAACTGTAAACATTCAGATGCAATATGTGCTACTGTCTCGTCTCGTTCATTACACATCCAGCATTTGGTTGAGCATTCGTGCTTGTCTATCATTTTCTTGATCGAGTTTACCCTTTAGTTCCTGTTCCTGTGCTGCGAGTATTAACCCTTCAGTCTCTTTCTTTGATGCCTCTTTCTGTAGCCACAGCGAGCTATCCTTTTTATCCATAAACTCTTATTTCTTTGAAAAACGCTGAATAGGACTTTTTTTCTTCAAAGTTTGCTGTCTGTCTTTTCGTGATTTCTTGTTTTTTTCCTTTTTAGCTCTACTGACTAGATGTAAATGAAACATGTCTCACCACCTCTTTCAGTAAAACTTCTTTTATGTGTTCCCAGTAAAGGCCGAAACTTGCCTTTTCTAGTTCTACAACCTCATCAATACTCTTTAGCACCCTCCTTTCTTCAGCTATTTTTTAGTACAAACGGTCTATCTCAGATCGGGGATGCATACTTCTGTGAATTGTAAACAGCTTTCTGGTCTTGTGGATATCCTTCTGTTCCTCTTTTCGCCAAATTTGATGAAAAGGAGGAAAGGCATTAAACTAGAAGTTTGTTATTTTATCGTTCCAAAGATACTTCCTTTGACTGGACTTACGCAAGGCGAGTTGTATGTCCTCAAGAGATACTTCAACCCATTGCTGCTCCTGTATGACATTGGTAGCTTCAGATTCTGCTTCAATTCATGGGGCATGGCAATTATTGTTTTTTGGGCCTTACCAGCTGTTCTCCCAGAAGCGAGAGTTCTTACCTTGTAGGAGGCTGAGTTACTAAATTATTTGTTTTGCCATTAGAGCGATAGACGTTTTTGTGATTGTTTTTAAACATATTATTGCCCTTGTAGAATCAACTCCTTTTATCAAAGCGTCTGCTTCTAGCTCCTTTTGCATGAATAATTTGTTGGGTTTTTTCTATCGTTTCATTCAGATCACTGCGGTGATACCATATTTAGCTTTTACCTTTCTGATTTTGTTGTTTTATCTGTTTTAATAGTTTTGAGAATTTCAATGCTTGATCTCAAAATATTATTCCTATTATTATACATTTTTATAAAGTTAGCTATTTGATACAGTTGTTCACCGGGTAACTCCCAGTGACCTGGGGCCAAACAAAGGTTTTAAGAGACGTTGTTGCAAACAATAAATACTAAATAATACAAGATATGCACATATAAGAATATAAACCACGATCATCAAAATTAGCAAAACGGCGAATTCAGTACAAAATCAGTATAAAAATATATATTATTATTATTATGCTACTTTGCAGCGTGGGTGGTAGCTACCGGGTTTAATGGATTTTGTAAGTGTTGCCACAGTATCAAGACAATTCCACTTCAGACACCTGAGAGCTTTTTTCATAATGTTTGCGGTTTCTGGATGTACAGACTTAAGAAGGATACCAATGTCACATTTTGTGCCAATTTGGTCCAAAATCTGTGATAGACCTTTTGAGATGCTCACAAGAGAACTATTTGCAACAGGTATTCTCTTGAAAGGTGGCATTCCACTTCGAACGAGTTTTTCTCTTGGAGAGTGTAATTGCCTTTCAAAAGAGGATTAATTTTTTTGCATCAACATGTGTGAGAAAGAGTATTGGCTTTTGATTTTCAAACTCCCACTTCCAGATTGCTGATTTGCTGAAATATATCAGATTTTTAAGACCTCCGTTTCAAGGTCTTGAAATGATGTCGAGCCCAGCTATTCAAACTGAAGAATTCCTGCCACGTTCTGTCGTAGAGTATAAATATTCGTTATTATATATTTCACTGGATCTTAACCAGAAGGCAACTTGCCAATTTTACCTCAAAGTTATAAAATATCAGGCCAGCTGTGTAAACAGATTACCCAGTGTCAAGAATATCCATTTGGGTGCCAGTTTAGACGTTTGAAAGACAAGAATCCATTACCGTAATTAAAAGAGGTTTGCCCTGACATAACCAATATAAGATATTTGCAGAACCTTGCATGCAATCCGTCTTACCCCGTGAAAGTAGATGATTGCCTGTTATGTAGGTGGCCATGTCAACCACAAAAATGGGAAATAAAGATGACTTAATGGAAAGGAAAGGAAATGGAAACAAATGAGATATAAACTAACGATCAATTTACCTCGCCTTTGTTTGTTTGTCATGGTTAAGGCTATGGGCTTTGAAGTCTTGGCTCTGTTCGTTTCTTTATGTATGTAAATATGTAGGACAGTTGAAGCACGTCGGTGTCAGTGCTCCTAGTCGATTGGACAGTTGTAAGTCGCCCACTACTTCATCTGTTAGACGAAGTACTTCATTTCGTCGAAAACAAAACTTGTATAACTCTCCGTCACCATATATTTCAAGAGGATGGGTCCTATCGCAAGTAATCTATAACTACGCAGGTTTCTTCTTTGTCGATATCTTAACGCAAACACCGCCGTCATTTTGAAAATAAATCACTAAAGTGCTGCATGATGGTAAGTTAAAGGAAGCAAAAACCTCCAATTAAATTGAACCCTTTTATCGTACTGTAAAAAGAGGACGGAAAGGCCAACGGACCGCCAGGAATGGCAGCAAAGAGGCCTTCAGTGCCATTGTATTGTTGTCAGCATCACTAATGCCCCGTCATGAATACGGCCCCTCGACGATAACTAAGCAAATTTCATCCAGTCTGACATCAGTGGAAATGGTTTTGAAAAGAACGGCGAAAATGTAATGGAGACACGAAGTGAGAACTGAGTAATTGTTGATAAGAACTAATACAGGAAGGTTACTGATGAGTACGGTAACAAAGACGGGTTTGAATCTTTAATTTGTGTTTTTAAAAGAGCTCAAGTAAGACAGGTTTTCATGAAAGGAAAAATAGCTGCAAAGAGAGCGACATGAAGGGGAAAAAACGTAGTTGAATCGTGTGTGTGACAGAACTACTGAGGCCGACACAGAAGAGACATCAATTACAGCGTAGGAGAGGAGACGTATTTTGACATGACATACAGAAAGAGACAGATAAAGACAGAGGGGGAAAGGATACGTGCGTGATATTATTTCATTCATACACCAAGTACGTGATACATTTTTTTGTGTATTTGGCAGTGATAGCTTTTACGTAATACATATTCCACAGCAATTATAGATGTATTTAAAACTCCTCATTGCACTGGATACTGATTTAAAACTGTACACATGTGCAAGTAACTTTACACTTGTTACAATGTATAACAGTGTAGCAAAGGTGCTTGATAGGGAAGGGGCGGAGTCAGACAAAGGCATCTAGGTTGCGGTAAACTTCATTTAACACCACGTCTCATTTTCCAATTTGAGAGCAAAAAAATAGCAGGAAAAGTGAATTTAAAAAAGCATTCGACTACTGTATTTCATCTGAATTGTAAGCTGGGTATTGACCAAATTTTTCAAAGACCCCGGGTATGTTGACCAATTCTTAAAAGCCCACAAATTATAGATCTTTGTTGCTTTGCATTGAAATTGGTGTTTTTGAGCGACCCCGAATTACTTCATTATTTGCTCTCTTTAAAATATATGGCTGCCCCAAAATGCGGGACCTCAGATAACTATTTTAGCCCACAAAATCTCAGATGAGATGCATTATGAAATTTCGTTTGGCACAACCATTCATGTTTACCTGGTGTACAAAAGCATTTGGAGTCCATGAAAACGAATGACACGCACTTGGTGTCTATACCTTTTGAAACTTTGGACGACTGCGTCCCAATATAACTTTTATTATCATTGGCGCACATAAAGCTAATGAAGAAAACCCCGTAATTTGTTAAATCACTGTAAAAGGGAAAGGGGACGTTGCTCATTTAACTCGCGCGAAGAATTTCGTTACATGAAAAGGGAAGGAATAACTGAAACATTGCATAGCAGAAACAAAAGTTGCAAATAGCTACCAAGACTGAACTTTTCTTTTCACCCAAACATATACAGCAAAGAAAGTTTCATACATAAAAATAAAAATAACAAATACAGAGAATGCTGTATCAAAGACAATGGAAGAGAGGCTCTCTTCCATTTCTTTGCCATAACCATAGGTTGTATTTTATATCCTACAAGCAATTAGTTTTCTTGTATTGTCATTTGTGTAGCGCAGTATTTATAGGTGCGGCGGTTATTAAATTTATTTAACGTAAAGGAAGCGTTTATAAGAGAGGGATACTTCATCGTGCAGTTCACAACGACTGTAGTTCACAGGGTGTCAAGTTGTTTTGTCGTCAAATAACATGGTATTTCTTACAGTTAGCAGTCAATAATTTTCCTAAATTGGGAACGATTCTAAATTATTTCTTCTCCTTGGTTTACATTTATATATTGTGTATATGTGCGCGCGAGCGTGTTTGTTTACATCTTTACATGTATATAGGCCTATTAAGGTCCGAAAACACATCTTTAATGCAGATAGCATAAACAGACAGAATAAATAATAGGTTTGTAATACTTTAAAGACGTTGTTTAACCTAATTAAATGTAAAATTTAGTTCAAAAAATGTATTAAACTAAGTAGATTACTTTCAGTACCATTAATTAGTTACTGGAAAACTTTTCCAATAAACAGAACGGTCTTCTAAATATTTACTTTTACTCTTACTCGTAGGATGACTGTTGCTACTACCACTACCTTTACTGATGCTACTGTATCGCTTTCTATCGCTACAACCAAAAAACAAAAACTATTACAACAACAACAGCAGCAACTACTACTACTACTACTACTACTACTACTACTACTACTACTTCTACTACTACTACTTCTTCTACTACTACTACTACTACTACTTCTACTACTACTACTACTACTACTACTACTACTACTACTACTACTACTACTACTACTACTACTACTACTACTACTACTACTACTACTACTACTACTACTACTACTACTACTACTACTACTACTACTACTACTACTACTACTACTACTACTACTATTACTACTACTACTACTTTTACTACTATTAATAATATTAATTATGATGGTGATGTTGGTGATAAGGATGATGATATTCTTACAACTAACATGTTGAACTCTTTTAGAAGGCTTTTTGGCAAGGGAAAATGCGAAAAATTTAGCTAAAAACCTCCTTTTTTACATTTTTCGTTTTGTCAGGAATTTTTATTAGATTATTTATTTGGCCAAGTAAGGGCAGCAGCAGTATATATACAACAGCAAGCAGTGTTGGCATTGTACTCCTATAGTGACACATCTGGAATTTTAGGTAATTACATTTTTTGCGCTTGTACTTTTGGATTAAGTGAGTTTTTGCTTTGTGTTTGCGTTTACTAGACCAGGTAGTTTGAAACTATAATCTTAGCCATTCGCTGGAGTGACGTTAATGTGCACGACGCCAGTTCGCAAATGTCATCAAAAATTTGATGTGGAGTTCGCTTTACGTGTAACTCACTGTAACACGTAAAACGAACGTGGATTTTAACTTTGTTAAAAATGAAACTTTTAAAAAATCCGGAATGGAGGGGAAAAATTTAATGGCGTTCTACAAATGGCAATGGTGATGATGATGATGATGAT
>RDPX01000134.1:961341-986970 GCA_003991215.1 Morbakka virulenta | reverse complement strand
ACAACTACTACTACTACTACTACTACTACTACTACTACTTCTACTTCTACTACTACTTCTTCTACTACTACTACTACTACTACTTCTACTACTACTACTACTACTACTACTACTTCTACTACTACTACTTCTACTACTACTACTACTACTACTACTACTACTACTACTACTACTACTACCACTACTACTATGCTACTACGCTTGCCCCTACTTCTCTCCGTACTGCTACTACTGCTGCTACTGCGGCTACTGCTACCACTACTACTTACTTCTACTACTTCTACTAGTACTGCTACTACTACTACTACTACTACTACTACTACTACTACTACTACTACTACTACTTCTACTGCTACTTCTACAGTTATTAACGACACCACCACTCTTCCTCTTACTCAGGGGGCTGTCCCTGCCGCTACTACTACTTTTTTCGATTACTGCTGGTCCTTCTACTGGTGTTGCTGCTGCTACTGGTAGTACTGATGCTACTACACCTGCTGCGGGCAGTGCTACTTCAATAACTACTGCTGCTATTACTATTATACATTACTAAAATTTTTGATTACATTTCTTCACGCAAAGCTGTTATGAGATCCCGGAATTTTGTGAAAGGTAAAAACAGATTATTTGGCGATAAATTTGAAGAAACTATAAGATTCAGTTAAGAATTACCCAGACTTCCTGTGGAAGGATGCGAAATCGGACAAGTGAAATGCAGCGAATTTTTTGTAAAGCACGGATGCTCCTCGTCAATATTTTAACTAATTCACAACAGTCGTGTAAGATATGCTTGTCCTTTTCTTTTTTGAATAAAGAAGTCTAAAATTACTGCCTCTGTTTTGCTTTTTAGTCGCACAATGCTGTCCATTAAGTCAATCATATCTATGCAGGAATGTATGTAAAAAGGTAAGGTAATCAGTTTTGTCAATCGTTATTGTTTAGAGCAGCATGTAATTTTACTGTACAAAATACACAGGGATTCAAAGAGAAAAACAGATTCTACTTTCTACCTCCAACAGCAGCTCAACACAGAATCTGTTCTCACTTTAAATAATGTGTTTTTCAGTTTTTGAATTCCATGTGGTTAGTGGTAGGAAATGAGTATAGGCTAGAGGAAATAACCTGCTACCCTTGCCTTACAGTTTTCTTTCAACACTTTTAATTTATGGTTTCTCTTGCAATCTAATCAGGATTTCATGATATGCAAAATAATGCTCAAAGTCAATATTTAGAAGTTAATATATGTTCCAACTGTCTACCCGAGCTTTTTGCAAACGAAATGTATGACAGCAAGAATAGATATTTTATTTGGTTGAAAGAAGGGAAATGACTACTACCAGCAGCACGAATTGTTGTCCAACATTCAGGTTTTAATCCTTTCATTAGACAAAATTGCTGAATTGGCAAGTGAAGTTGTTGTAGAATAGAAAAGAATACAAAAATGAGAGTATTATCGATTAGATTTCCTTAGAATAGAAAAGGATTTCTGTTCTGTTCTGTTCTAAAGTGATTTCATTCCCAATGAGGAAGGTCACTTTGATTACTGAACTTTCACAATAGAAGTGACTTTCACACTAAAAATTAGTCGGTCTTTTTTTCGCATGCTGCAGAACATACATATACATGTTACATGCATGCACGATGTATTTTATGTGTTACAGACTCAATCAGGCTTCATCTTCAGATTGATTGTTAGAGGCTAATAAATATTTTGTCTTTTTGGTTCCTGTGATTATTGTTTGCAGTATTGTTGTCATTTTTTATTGTTGTCATTTTTATTGTTGCCATTGTGTTGAAGTAAAAGTTTATGTCAGGCTTGCTTTATTTGAGGACTTTTTCAAAATTTGTAAATCGCAACACTGTACCATGTACTCAAATTGTCATTTATTTTTCACGGTGGACAGTGAAATGCTTCAGCCATTAATTATATTTCTGAATTGATTTAATTTTTATTTGATATAAAATTTGCATGCTTTCCTTATATTATTACATTTCAGCTACTAGAGTTACTGGTTTTGCTTATTTTGATTTGTTTAAAACTTCTTAATCCATAGAAGGATTTATTCAATAGATTCCTCTTTCTTATTCCCCCTCCTGTTTACACTAGTTATCATGGTTCATAAACCGGCTAAAAATTGTACGTTTTCTCACTTGTTCGATTTTTTGCCTCCTTTGATGTTACTTAGTCTTAAAGTAATGTCATATCTTTCTGGATACTGAAAACCATTGAATGCCACTATTTTTCATTGATTGGCCACCACAATAGAGAAGTAGATGTATCTCCTGTTAATTACTGTCATTTGATAATAAGTGTATTTTGTAGTCCCCTTCCTCTTCTTTCCTGGTCTTCTTTTTTGACAGTTCTTTTGTAAATCTTGTATTTGCATATCATGAGCCATAAATCGAAATAATTTCTAACCTATGTGACCCAATTTGTTCATTACATACTCCCATTGACAATTTTTTCATTGTTGAGTGGTCTCTTTAATATTTTCACATTAATGGTGTTAATTGATCAAATAAGTTTTGGCTTTTATTAATGACATTGTATTAGCTATATCTTCTATTCTTATTTTTTTACAACTTTGTGAACTTTGATTAACTTGTAATTTACGTTGAAGTCTCCTTTCACCGTGAAAGAGCAATCCAATTAAGATTGGGTACTTTACTCTTGCATGGTTATGCTGTAAGGTAAGATTGACACTGTTACCCTCTCACTCTTTCACACTCGCTTCTCTATGATATTAAACCCGAACCCGGTGAAAAAAGTCGATGTTTCAGTAAGTAACTAAAGAACCAGTAACATTTTCCCAATAGTACTAGGAACTCTAACAACCTGACAAATCTGTGCTTTAAACTNTTTCATTGATTGGCCACCACAATAGAGAAGTAGATGTATCTCCTGTTAATTACTGTCATTTGATAATAAGTGTATTTTGTAGTCCCCTTCCTCTTCTTTCCTGGTCTTCTTTTTTGACAGTTCTTTTGTAAATCTTGTATTTGCATATCATGAGCCATAAATCGAAATAATTTCTAACCTATGTGACCCAATTTGTTCATTACATACTCCCATTGACAATTTTTTCATTGTTGAGTGGTCTCTTTAATATTTTCACATTAATGGTGTTAATTGATCAAATAAGTTTTGGCTTTTATTAATGACATTGTATTAGCTATATGATTAATTTGAAACATTTTTGCATGCAAACTGCTTAGGATAGGCTGAGCACATAAACATGAAACGAATGCCATTAAAGGTGATTAATTGAAATGTGCATGTATGTGGCTATTTGATGGCAGTACGCGAAGAGAAAAGGTATCATTTCCTTTCTAGCTGAAAAGGGAAAGGAGGAACTAACAACAGTTCTAAAAAATAACATTTATATTTTAATGGATACACAAGAGAATAATTTATAGACCCACCCCGTTTCTATCTTATCGTATTGTGTGATTTTATGCCTAATTATAAGCTCATTATCCTTACATTTATGCTCCTCCTGTTTTTTCAATAAATAAAGAAAACTGCTTTAGTTATAATGCAAGAGCATTTCCGTGAAAATTGGTTTGTAATATTGCTGTAATTGTCATGATGTTTAATGTTTGAAATGATTAGAATTTTGTACGATTTAGTTCTTATCAGTTGCCTAATAGTCTGTATAAGATCATTGTTTTTAACATAGTTAATTTTCACGCGATCCCAACCAAGCATTTATAATGTATATTCGACCTGCATGATATATCAACTGGAAATTAAACTGCTAATAATGAAGTGAAGATTATTTTGCTCCTTTTGTTCCGATGGTAGAGCACATGACCATGAAACCCATAGGAGCTGAGTTGAACCTTGTTAGGTACACTCATACTGTTCACATTTTCCTATAAAAATTCAATGCAATGACAGTAGGAGTTCAGAGAAATTACCAAGTTATATTTTGCCTATAAATATTTAGTAAAGCTACTCCCAATAACATTTACTGTATTTCGCAGCTGCCAACTACATGATGCCCATACTCGCAATATATTTTTAGATGGTTTAAGAACCAAACATGGCAAAATGTCACTGAATGTATGAGACTCTAAAGAATAAACAGAAAAAAAATTGTTAAGCAAAGAGATAATAGTTAACTTTAGACTTTTTTTGAGTTATATGATGGAGAAAAGCACTTAAAAGGCCAGAGAGTTTCACAGTCTAGCCATCCGAAGGAAAAAAACATTTATAGAAATATTTATTTCAGTTAGGGGCAACAATTGGGAAAGGATGAAGGTTTTGAAAGAAAATAAAGAGTCACACAAGATGCAACAAACTGAACTGGTAGTAGCAAGAAAAGCTGATTAAAACACTTTCCATAATAATGCCTGTAGAAAAGGCTAAGACAACTAAAACAATGGTAACAGTTAAAATAATATAAAATGTTTCATCTTTGAATTTTCCACAGTTATTTCTTAGGATGTGTAGTTTCTTTCGTTGAGCAATTTATTTTTTATTTATTAATTTCTGTACCAATAAATTTACTAGTTAGTTAAAATAGTATTAAGAGAAGTTGGTTACATGGTCATTGACCAATTAAAATGTATTAAAGTAGAAAGAGGCAGGGCATGAACTTATTGCTGCATTAAATGCCATCAAAACAAGGAACAGAAATAATATAGCCTTTTGTTAATGTCATTAAATTTATATAATCACCATGTTTTCCTTAATAACACTACATTCTCCTGTACCCCAAAGCCTTTGAGCGCGGTTAGATTTTTTCCGTAGCCGTTGAAGAAACGGGCAGTGACATAAATGTCCAGCCTTTTTCTGTCCTTTTCATTTGTAAAGAATGCAAGCCAAAGTTTATTAATTAAACAAAAGAAATTCAATTAAAAAAGTGGGATTGATGTTACTACTGACTACTATGTGCCCTGTTTTTTCATTTTTTCATTTCTTTCTCTCCTGTGACATTTTTTGCCAAATTTCGTTGACTCCGTACATAATAAAGGGTAAAAATACAGTCCCTTTTCTAGTTTTCTAACAGATCTTACTTTTGGCAATCATTTAACCCTTTCTCTTTTGGATGAAGTTTATACATAGAAAAAGAAGTTTCATGGGAATATGCGCAAAATTCTTAAAAATACCGACAACAAATTCATCAATTACCTCTGTAGCCTTTCTTTTATCAGGTACGCATTACAATATTCCGCTTTAGATGTCTCGTAGTTAAATACATGTGATGACAAAAGAATGAACTTTTACCAATAATAAGTTTATTTTCTTGAGGCTTTTTTTCGCTTTAATCTATTTTACGATCATGGCAAATTGTTTATCTTCAAAAAGGTTTGTCATTGCCTTCTCTGGTTGTAGTATTTTCAGGCATTCTTCACTGCTAAATATACTTCTGTGAACTTTTTCTTTGTCACAAGCTGTGCCAGATTTACTGCAGTTGATGTTGTATTGCCATGTTGATACTAGCTGGGAAGGACCCAGCGTGGCCGCAACTGTACCATAGGTTAAAAGGAAGTTTGTTGAGGCTTTTTAAATCTTTAAAAGGTATTTTCTAAACTTCATACTTACAAAGTCATTCCATCTTACTCTTGTAGATAATTATTTGATTTTTACTTTTCTACTTGGTTTTGCTATCTTACCCATCCACATCACAAAAAGGTTCTATGGCAGTTGCAACAAAAATAGATATAAACAAAAATTGTTTACCAGTACATTGCAATGAATACACGGTACAAACCTGTTTAAACGACATCAGGCCTGCTCAACTTCCTGGAAAAAGGCCTGGTAAAGAATACTTTATTGAGTTTTTGTACATATCCTGCTAAAAGTGTAAAATCCATTCATCGAAGTAACCAGCAATACCGTGTTGTACAGAATAAGGACACTTTTTAGTATCTTGATCCTTGTATTTTTAATTAGCTCCTATTTAATTACAGTTTCGTTTGATTTTTTCGCCAAGTAGATAATCTTTTCGATTATTGACCCACCCAATTTCCGAGAAGTTTCCTGAGGCAGTTTTTTTAAAAACCCGTCAAATGTTCTTTGTTTTTGCTCTCTGCGAGGGAACATGGCTACCGTACCCCAGAATTATCAAACAATTCATTCTGTATTACAAGCTTTGAACTTTTTATACCTGGTGTCATGAACTGAAATTAAGAAAAATGGTGTGTTGGTCTACACCAGTCTAAGCAATGATGAATTTAAATATAAAAATTACTCACAGGATAAAGAAAGCAAATAGACGTCTTTCGTGCAAGGTTATTTAATTCGTTACCATATTGGTTTCACTCGAACTTTCTTTCATTGCAAATGTAAGGCTCATCTCTTGTCAAACTCTACCTCATTTTGAGATATGAAGTTAGATTATGTAATTGCGAATTCGAGAAGTATCAGTCAAATGACCGACACTTCTTCTCTACTGTACTTTTATTGACAGAATAGAGAACCCGATCAATAATTTAACTGTTCGAAAATTCATTTTGGATGCTTTACTTATACATGTGGTTGCCACTTTTAGCATAAGTTATTTCTATATCAAGAGAAGTAAAACATATCTTTGGTCAAGCAGATGGTTTTTCTTTTTTGTGTTTTAAGGTAACATGCACAGTATTTTGTTAGAGTTCGTGGATTTAGTAGGGTTTTTAGTGATATATTTTCGTCTTTATCAAAATTTTGTCAGATAGCTTCAGGTCACTTAGTTGTTCGAAATTTAGAGCTTCTCGTGGAGACATGCAGAGCATCAGAGGTAGGTTAGCCCAAAATTTATTATTGTACATTCTTAGTTTTTAGTTCATATTTGGTACTTTTTCAGGATTGTTATAATATACATTGAATTTTTTGTGTTATACACAATGAGCATACTCCAAACGGACAGGAAAAATTTAATAGGCATAGCTTGTTAAATTTTACCTTTCAATAATTCCCTGTTTTTTATGTTTGAAGTTTAGAAATATTTTTCACCCTGACATTAGTTAAGAACCAGGTACTTGGATTATTTTCGTTTCTTTTCGAAGTGTGAAGAATTTGTGCATTACCTTCGATTTTCTTTCACAGCTTTGGTGAAAACTGAATATCAACGCTATTGCCCCAGATCTTATCTTTTTTTACTCGTGATAAAAAAATCATTTGCTTGTTATTTTCACTTTTAATGTTATTCAATTTTGGGGGAACGCCAAGTCTACGACGTTTATTTACTGCATTATCCATAGCTTGCATTGGTCTTTGGGGAGTTTTTTCATTGAAAAGCTTTCTTTGCAGCTAATTTAAGCCCTTGAAATCCTTGTTTGAGGAAGGATCAAAATAATAATAATGACCTTTTTCTCAATAAGTCAAGGAATGGAGGCAAGATGCCCCTTGACTTTGCAGTCTCCCGGAATGATATGTCTGAATGTGCAGTGGAGCCTTAACTTAATCTTGATGACAGGAGGTACGCAAGGCCAAGGCACCTCTTTTTTACGTGTGATGCTACATGCAATGTGTTTCAGGAGCCCCATCCTGCATCATTCTGCACTGGCTCAACGATCCGCAACCAAATCAGTTTTGGGCAACTCCGAAATCATCTTGCCCACCATAGCAACTGCACCATTTTTGAAGGTAACTTTTCTTTTGGCATTTTGTTTGCATCCAAATAATGCTTGTGTTTGCCGTGGATATCCTTCTCAGCTGTGGTTGTTTCTACTAATTCACAGAACAATTTTTTCTTGAAAAACCTTGTGATCAGTGTATTTCATTTAAGTTAATAACAGAACTTCCGTGTACCAAATTGTGCATTCATCCTTTTTCAATGAATGCTGTTTTGGGCTGATTGTCTTTACAAGCAGGTTTTCAACATCCGTTTCCATTTATCTCCCCTGGCGAAGACAATGTTGCTTTTGGGAGGCTTGACTCTGACAAACTCGTTGTCTTTTCGTTGCACACTTTTAATGGAATTTGAAATGGCTCGTTTAGCCACTTTTTTGTAATAGGCAGAAAGACTCTTTTAACTTCTGAGTTCGACGGTATAAGTGTAAGACGCTTGATATGCAACAAACAAGGAAGTGAATTTTGTTCGCGTTTGAAGTTTTCTTCAGTGACTGAAAGTTTTCAAAATCTAAACAAGAATTATCCAAATGAAAAACTTGCACCGAATTTTGACGAGTCTTCCTCTTGCAAAGCTGACTCATTTCCGAGTGTCCCGAGTCAAACAATAAGCAAAAGTAGGTGGAGTTAACTTTTGTTTTCTAAATGTTTAACATTGCACACAAGCTGAGGGCTGACCGTCAGGGTTCAGTAGCGCTGCTGGGCATTTTACTAGAGCCTTGTTTTTTATGTATGCATGCCTACTGTTTTTCGTTATGGCTATTGGAAGAAGATAACTATTGCAAAACATTAGTTACACTGTATCAAGCGTGCAGGTCTTGTATTATCTTAGGAAGGGATTCAGTGATTGAAATCTTGTTATTAGCTAACAATCATGAATTGTTTGAATCAGTAATAGTATTACAAGATAATTTTTAAGTCCTTTTTTCCTGACAGTACGGTTTGCAAGGCGCATAGCTCGTTATCCAAAGTGACATATCGTGACAGCCTGCGGTTTTTCAGGTCTTCTAACCCAAGAACTGCAATTCAGAAAATGGTCACAGATTTCTAAAGAGGAGAGTTGTGATTCGCTACTTTTTTCAAGTTAATTTGCTAACCACACAAATGAGATCCGTGGCAATTAAGTTACATTAGCAGTTTTTGTTTTCTCATCTAAATCTAAAGCAAAGCAGACGTTAAATTGTTTGGAACTGAGGGAAATTCCGTTATGAATCTAGCGTCAGGCCAGTGTGCAACAGAGAAGCTATGGTTATAAAGGGTATTCGAGGCCTTATGATAAGCAATGGTCTCTGAGTGAAATTTCACACTGTCAAGACTGTCCCCTATTCTCTGGCATTTACTGACACACAGAATATCCAGCTGGTAACTCTCCATCTATCTCGCAATCTGTGATGCTTTCTCGTTTGTGTACGTTGGCTGTATGTTAACGTGGAGTGTCGCTAATTATTTTGCCAGACTTTGAGCTTCCTGAAGGCTTTGATTCATTGCTGTGTTTTTGCACCATTGACCCTCTCCAGTTAACCGGGGAGGGTGACTGGTTAAAATTGCTACAGGCAATGTTACGGTAAAATTAGCTTTTACACTTTTGGAGACCATTGCATTGACAAACATTTTCTCCTGCAATGATATAACTGGTGTACTTTACGTTGGTTCACCGTAAATCCTTTTTTCTCAAACATTTCTCTACTGAGCTTTCCTGACGAGACAATAAATTTTGACGAAAGAAAATGTGCCGAGTGGATAAAAATAGACCCACTTATAAAAATGATTAATTTCGCTTTTTTGACACGCAGAAATTGATTTTAAAAGAACAATATTGCCTTGTTTTCAGATACAGTTATGGCAGTGCATCAAAGCAACTACTCGATGGTTTCTTGGTGAGTTTTTTCAAAATTTAGTATAAACTCGACCGCATTTATGTTACCATTTAGCAACCTCACCATAGTCAAGATAGAATAAATATCAAGTAGTGTACTAACCACTAATTCATCAGTTACCAGGGCCACTTTATGGGTGACCCACCTATTTGTTTAAGGTTTTTTAGGAGAGACCACTTGCTCCACTATTATCAAACCCTGACGTTTACAAGGACTTAGCTTGGCAAATTTTTGTGGACCAAGAGGGAAAACGAGGTCGGTACTGGTGTACTTGGCCACGTCAGAGATAGGCGGGCTTTTTATTTAACTAGCACTGATGACCCGTAAATCAGCGCATATTTATTGGATAGTTGTATCCAAGTTGAATTTAAGTGGAATCTAATCGTTTAGGTACAAAGCAAATGTGGTTTTTGCCTCTTTTCCGATGATATTTAAACGTCCTGATATTAATTTAATTTATTAAAGAAGCATTCAGTTTTAGCATTGAAAGCTAGATTTACTTGATCAAATACAAGGAAATGTAATATTTGATACTGCCAAAGGACTATTTTTGTCAGACTTGTCAGCTCTGTTTAAAATTTCTCAAGAAGAAATCATGAAGTAACGACACCCGGGCCGGAATACTGAAGTAAGTATTGTCGCAAAGGGCAGCACTGGAATAACGACCTTACGTAAAAACAGATCATTTTGAATGATGTTACATATGTAACGAAATCGATTCTTCGCATTATGTCATTTTGAATCTGTTCAAACAATTTTGTTTGCCATGGCCTATTGGTGTCACCTGTCACAATGTGATAAAGCAAATGCATCAAATTATTTGTTAGAAAAGTGCAAAGATGGTTGTAAGGGAATATTGTAGAAGGAATTTCTCTTCAATTTGAATCATACTTTCACTTTTGTAGGTAAGAAGGCATAAGAGGTATTTCAACAAAAATCTCAAATAATGTCTGAAAAATACGTGCTTAATGTTATAGTGATGTTTTAAGCAACCACTCATCACGCCACAAAAATTGGTTTACAATCCACTGAGACCATACCAAGATTAATATCTCTTACTACCCACATTCCTCACCGAAACTTTGGAACCTAAACAGTTTGTTTGACAATTGTTGAATAGTTTTGCTATTTTTCGCTGTTGTATCAGAGATAAAGAAACATAGACCAGACAGAAATTCCAAAATCCAATATACTATTTGTCTGAAAGACCAGAGGTTATGAAACCAAATTTCGTCTAACGACCTCCTTTAAATATATTGTGTTTATGAGAACATGTAATAAATTTATGTTTCATCACCCTGATCAAATGATTAACATTTGACGGCCAGCGTCCTTTGATGTTAATGTGCTTTAGAACATTCCTCCTGGTTTCAAAGTGTTCAGAATACATGGACCGTCGCGTGTTATCTCTCGGTTAAATGCCACAAAGGAAAACTGAAAGTCACATTTGTCGAAATCACGACCATCTTTTACAAAGAAAGAAGGCATCTGTCCACAAGTGGACAACTGATAGTATCGGCGCGTAAAATACGGAGCGACCAGCAAACATTGATGCTTGGAAATTAAACTGATTGTTTAATTTCTTGTCGAGTGACTTTTTTGATTGACGATGTTTTCCTAGAAATGCAAACTTAGTATGCAGAAGGCATTTTTTTTTTCCTCAGTGATCTATCTTAATTTTCAACCTTGTTCAGAAAGAATAATAGAACATTAAAAGGCGTTGCTTTTTGCGTTGTAGTAAGGGGAGTGATCAACAGAAATATAAATGCTTTTAGTGCCTTTTTATAAGTGAGATCATGAAAATTCGCCTTTTAATATTTTTTGGCGCTGTTACTATTCATTTCGACCAGCATGATATTTGTGAGAAAACAAATTGCTTCCAAAACGGAAGTATTCAAGTTACATGGAGTACCAACATACTATATTGTCATACATAGACACCCCAGTAGCCATGTGAGAGATGGAGTCAGGAACTTGTTTGAGATTGTTTCAATTAGCGTTAATTTATTAATTTATTTGTCGTGACCTGTTTGCGTAATTTAGTTATTACAAGAAAACAAGATTTATGAGTACAGTCAATTATGTAAGTTTCCTTTTCTTTCAGTGTCATCGTCACTCAAACAGTGTTGTTCACATCTGCCTGGACCTGTTTGTCAGTATGCTTGTTATTTTCCCCAGTCGCCATTATTAATCAAACGAGTATGCGACATTCAGAGCCAGGTATGTTTAAGTTAAATTTGTATAATTATATTACTTCCATGCCATATCAATTAGATAAAATATTTTAATGATTAAGGGTTCTGATAAAAAGTATTTTTTGCCTTACAAATCGCAGACTCATGGCTTTTTGTAAAAGAAAGCTCTAATCAGTTTTCAGGGTTGGTGTTTATGTCTACACAGTTTATGGGTCAGAAAGTAGGAGAGGCTTTAAAAAGGAACGTAAAGAGTGAGGCAAACTAATTACTGTCTGCTCATCAAATATGAGTGCGGATCTTATAAAATTGAATTTGCTGTGCATTACTAAATTGGAATCGAGGCAGATGTTGCCAGTCAGGTACTATATGGAATAAAGTCATAGGAGTGCATGACCTGGACGTTATTTGCATTGCTTTAGAAATAAAAAAATCTCTACGCTGTACTTATACATCTCCAGTTTAAAATATTCCTCATCTACACTATTGTGAATGTAACTTGGTAAACTGCAGCTATCTGTGATTTGGTATTATGTATTTTTCTACAAGTTAAGTTTTCACAATGATATATTTTCACAGGAACATTTTCCACAGTATCCTGCTAATGATAAATTTCCACAGTAATAGTAATAAGTTATCACAATGATCAGTGATGATAATAATGACTTTTTTGCTGTGGTAAAAATGAATTTGTATACCCAAGTTATGAATTTTTGTGCTGATTGTGATAAATTTCCACGTTATTTGTGAACCATTTTTTCGATGATAAAGGTGTTTCACAGTGACTGATTTTTTAGTTTAATAATAATAATAATGTTTCTTTTTATTGATGGATTTTGTCAGTCATAATGATGTTTTTACATTGATAATAATAATAATGTATTTTTACTGGGGATTGTAATGGTAATGACAAACTGGTAGAGCAGTTATGTTAAATTTTTACACTGACAGTAATAAACTTTCACAATTCTCAAGATAAATGTTCAAAATATCTGGTGAATTTGCACATTGATAATTATGAATTTATAGAGTGACAGTATTGTACTTTGAGCCCCAGTATCTGGGAAAAATGATGGTAGCCCCTCCCCTAAAAAATACATCGACGACAAAAAGTATTGTACTTCCATAGTGATAAAGGTGAATTTTTTAAATAACGATAATGAATATTTACAATGACAGGAAATGAATTCTCACGGTAATCATTTTTTTCGTAGTGATTATGAGATGATAATAATAAAGTCCCTGATCTTAAATATATATTCTACTTTCACAAGAGACCTTTATTTTAGTTACATTTATTGGAGTATGTATGAGGCCTACTTATAGTTGAGAGAAACAGGAGAATATTTATTTTTACTGTGAAAAGTATGAATTCTACTCAGTGTACATGATTTCATGTAAAAATACCAGAATGGTCGCCATGTGGTTGTGAATGCAGAAGGGAGGTTTTCATTTCCAATTTCAAAACCAATTTCAATTTCAAAACCAATTTCAAAATAGCGGGTATAACGCATCATAAAATAGATATAAAATATACACTTCGTTCAATATAGTCAGATTACTCAATGTTTGAAAGGCAATTTAGTGTTAATTATGAATTTGCATTGAAAATAGAGATATTTATTGGGAGGAGCATGCATTGGAAGGTTAAGCTTTTAGTTATTCAGATTAATTTAGCCTGAGTTCAAATAATATAAAAAATTTTTGAGAACTTTTTACGGAAAACTGTGGTTTCGATCAAAAAAATTAATAAGTATTTGATTTCATAAATATAATTATAATGTGTGTGTCTCAGTCTTGCTTTCAAGTTTCCATGGCCATCTATGATCTACTCAGTCATATTCTGACGTCATTAGTCATCTGATGTAGGCGTAGTAAGTATGCTGACCTATCTTTCCCGGCAATGTTTCTTTTAATTCTTATGCCAAAGTTTTAGGAAAAATAATGAATCAGTTCCTTAATACAGTCACTTATTCCCTACAATAATATTGTCCAGTTGCGCTAGTAGTTTTTTTACGTCCACCTTCAACACGATTGCTTCTTGTTGTGGTTTAAAAACTGTCATCGAAATTGCGATTCCCAATTTGATAAACCTCCTTCACCATTTTGCTTGCGTTTCTACTTATTTCACAGGAATTTTGTTGGCATTGTGAGCAAACACTTCACCTTGTTTGATGGGAGTATGTTAACAATGAATGAGTCATCAACAACCTTTTCATCAACGATGGATTTCAAAAAATGGGCATGCTCAGTATTCTATTTTACCTGACTTGGTTTTCGCAGTACGAAGTTCCCCTTTTTCTGGAGGCAGACTGATTTTTGTCACCAAAATTATCCTCCAAATCTTATTCACTTCACTCTCACGAAGCGAAGAGTCTTGAAAATAATGCCACGTTACCTCTTGCACCTTTTAATTTATCCTTTTTAACTGACCCGCTTGATATTTGATGAATGTTATGATACGTATTGTTGCAGTAAAGAAATGTCCACTGCCTATCTTCAGGAAAGTTTGGGAATTGTTTCTCTCTGATAGTTCCTACCTCAGAACATCTGTTTCCAAAAGCCTGGTATGCCACCATCATTTTATCCAGATAATCGTTACTATCATCCATGAGTAGTTTTTTTATCTCACCCCTTTTTGCAACAATTTCATCTCATTGTACAAGTGTGATTGTGTTGATGCGTCATGGTGTTCTGCTACCCGGGCCTTTCTAGAAATTAAACCTATCCCAAATTCCTTGATGTGGCATGTGAATTAAGGAGCCGATACTCGTTTTTCGTCAGTCCGATAGCTCGATCAACATCTTTAAATTTACTGCTCTTGTAGTCATGGTTGTGTTTAAAACCAGTCTTTAAATACTTTTCTTTTTTGAATTCCTTAAACAGTTGCGAGTGATAATGATGTGACGCATTTATTTATTTCGTGTAAATGGAAGCTTATCTAGTATAATAGTGGTGATCAAGCCTTAACATACACTGCAGGATGGAAGAGAACTTGGATATATAAATTTTGGTGATGAATGCACTGTTTCATCAAAAATATCTGTGCTTGTTTAAACGTAAAACAGCTTACAAGTTGAAATGTAAATAATCCCAAAGGTCAGCTTTAAAATTGACGTAAAGATATATGGCGGTGTACAAAGAAAAAACTCATGATATCCTCAAAGAAGAGTGTTGGTTTCATTATTGGAAGGTTTGCGAAACACTCTTTATTCAGGCGTCACTTGGATATTCACGGAATGATCTGTCAATTTTGGGAAAANTTTTTTATCTCACCCCTTTTTGCAACAATTTCATCTCATTGTACAAGTGTGATTGTGTTGATGCGTCATGGTGTTCTGCTACCCGGGCCTTTCTAGAAATTAAACCTATCCCAAATTCCTTGATGATGGCATGTGAATTAAGGAGCCGATACTGACATTTTTTGAAAGTATGGTCGTTTTTCGTCAGTCCGATAGCTCGATCAACATCTTTAAATTTACTGCTCTTGTAGTCATGGTTGTGTTTAAAACCAGTCTTTAAATACTTTTCTTTCTTGAATTCCTTAAACAGTTGCGAGTGATAATGATGTCACGCATTTATTTATTTCGTGTAAATGGAAGCTTATCTAGTATAATAGTGGTGATCAAGCCTTAACATACACTGCAGGATGGAAGAGAACTTGGATATATAAATTTTGGTGATGAATGCACTGTTTCATCAAATATATATGTGCTTGTTTAAACGTAAAACAGCTTACAAGTTGAAATGTAAATAATCCCAAAGGTCAGCTTTAAAATTGACGTAAAGATATATGGCGGTGTACAAAGAAAAAACTCATGATATCCTCAAAGAAGAGTGTTGGTTTCATTATTGGAAGGTTTGCGAAACACTCTTTATTCAGGCGTCACTTGGATATTCACGGAATAATCTGTCAATTGGAAAATGTTGGGGATGACTGAAAATGGGTTGTGCGGGGTTGCCTAAGACAATTATATACTGCAGATAGCTTAAAAGACTAAACTTTGCTCTCTCAATACTGAGCGTTTTGACAGAAAAGGTAGATACGGTATGTCTACATCTATTTTAATAGATGAATTCAGCATCTGTCCTGAATATTCTTTGTTATGACGTATACCATGATCATATTAGATTTTATTTATATTGTGACCAAAATCTACCAATTTGAATTTTGGCCAAAAATCCACCCTCCATGCCAAAATCTTATGAAAACTCTTCTGAAACCAGTACACGTACGGTATAAAAGGTTCAACTTGACCAAGTTTAATGGTTTATTTACAATTCTGACAAATAGTTTAAATTTCAAATCCCAGATATGCCACTATTGTACAATATAAGAGCCCTAATAGGTCTAGTGTCATTATGTATCACAACATGGTGTAACGAATTTATAGAACAACACAGTAACAAATTAGTCTATTGCTTGATTCATAAACAGATAGTTTTCTATAGCCCAGTTTTGCACGATGTTGGTGTAGCGGTCCTCCCTGTTGTTTTCCTTGAACCACAACATCAACCATTACGTCAGTCAGTATCTAAATCCTATTACGCATTTTGGACAGCAGGAAAGACTGGGAAAAATTAACAAAAAATCCATAATCCTTTCTTTTGCTTACCTTTTAATAATAGAAAAAGCTTTCACGGCATTTTAGGGGCAGTTACGTTTATTAACGCTGATTGTATTGTCAGTTTGCAAGACCGCAATGCCACGGATGCAATATTGGCGATTTTAGCCACGTCGTTATTAACAAATAATATTAATTCTATTATCGTAATGTAGTAAATAGCTGCAGTTTGAGCATTCGTTTTGAGTTACACATTTTAATCGAGGAACAAAGGTTGATAAAAGCGCCTTTAAGGTAAAAACCTGGAAAAGGAAGCGGTTTAGATGTATATAGGATCGGAAGAAAACAAAAAAGCAAAAAATACTGGAAAACAAGAAACAAGGTTTTGTGGGGTCCTGGCGCTCCCTTAGTTATGGGTTTTTCACATGAAGCCCTTGGATGCCCTCAGTTTAAGCGAATACTGTGGGTAAACTCCTTGCCGACGCTGAGGGGAATTCGAATGCATGGGCAAAATGGTTGGTAAATGAATGCAGGGATAGTTTAAAACAATTGAAAAATTGAAAAAAAAATTGAAAACCTACTTTTTGAATATTTTTTTCTTATTTTTTAGAACAAAATCCATAGATGTTTGGGAAGACTAGAAGGTAAGGAAACATTAGCGTAATTTACTATTTCTACAATTTACTAATTCATTTTCAGATGGCGAGATTGCCTTGGGAGTACTGTAGACTTTACCCCAGGGTTTTGTTGATTCCAGACTTTATGACATTGACGTTCTAATAGGCGCTTATAAACATGAGTGCATATGGCCAACTGTTGTGCCGTTGTTATCATTTTCTGCAGAAGCTGGTATTTCTAACTACGCAAACTCTATAGTAAGTAAGCATTGTGCAATAATACGATACCTCACAATATTAACTAAGTAAATATTCATGTCTTCATGGCACGTAGTTTTATTATTTTCTTATGTGCCATCTTTTTCGTTATTTTTGTCGCCATGGGCTTGCAATAGCCATCTAAATTTTGCCACAGTTTCGCATGAATTTCGCAAGACAATTAAAACTGTTCGTTTAGTATTTACAGAAGATGCGTTTATAAGCACTGTCGCACTTGCAAAAATGTAGCCGTGTTGGTACACTAGGCTTTTCTGCTAAAATGACTTTGTATGTCTTACAATCACGCCTAAACTTTTTGGGACGATTTGGAATAAATGAAAGAATCTGGAAATCTTATCACTACCAAGTAAGCCTAACAGAATCAGTTTCGCTTAATTTTTTTGACAAGAGCCCCCGGCTCTTGTCAAAAAAATTATCCTTTAAAAGGGTCTCCTTTAGAAATATGGCTGCAAAAGGAAAACATTTATGACGGAAAAACAGTTTACTGGTCTTCTTGAATATTCTTGATTTTGCCGACGTAGAGGAAGCCGTAGATCTAGGAGTTCAGAAAAAGCTCACGGCTCACGGTACTAGTGTTTTTCAACGAAACCCATACATTCTCTACATTGCTGATGTAGAGAATATGAGTGCTAGCTTGCTTGTAAAAGCTTCAAGTGACGTAAAGATAATATTGTATGAAATCTAGCTTTAGATATTTTTCATTTCACCATCATATGTAAATATTGTTGATCATGTGTTGTTTTCGGGCTTTTGAAACGGTATTGAGCTGCATTTTGTTTTCTTTTTCATTGCGTTACAGTGTCAAACTTGTGCTGCTTTGATACAAAGTCTGTTGCCTGCCACAAAAGTTGTATGAAGGTCCGTTATTTGTTATTTTATTATTTAGACAGTTCGAGTAGTAAGATTTGAATTTTAACTCACAGAGAGACTTGGCTCCCACAATATTCCATTGTGCTATCGTGTTAAGAATTTTTTCCAGAGGGGTTTCTTAATCATTGGCAGTGTATCTTATGTTATCGAAGTGTAGGATCTAATTACAACTCATTGGTTCAAGTGCAACTTTCATATATGTATGCCCTCTTAATTTCTCATTAGCTTTATTTTTTAGCATTTCATATCATTATGAGCTTTGCTTTTCATTACTGTGGAAGCCCTATCTTCTGGTTTAAACTCTTGAAAATTCCTACTTTGTAACTTTCTAAGCTAACCTGGCATTATTTTAAGGAAAAGAAGGCACAGCGAAAATATTTATTATGAATAGAAATTGAAAGTATTTCAATAACCTGACAAACCCAGCCGTAACAATTGAATCTACTCGGAAAGCTGCAATGAGCCATATTGTTAGATCAACTACAAAATACACTCAAAGAGCCATTAAATTATTGAGTTTGAATAAATTAATCCAAAATTTGTTAAATGTAATCATAATGGTTATATACTTGGAGACATACTTTTTAGCAATACAAAAAAGTCGTGTTTTCAAACACATTGCTACTGCCTGGTTTTTTTGTTTGAGAAATAAATATCGGACAAGGGTTAAAGTACTTTTTTATTAATAATTTTATTAATACAGAGGCAGGGAGGTTAGCAAGTGATTAATACTGACTATGCAATGAAATGGGTACAAAAATGTATTTTTCACGTTAATGCCTACTAACCCCCCTCCTTTAAAGAGTAACGTACTATTTAGCTTTAAAACCACTTGTCTCAATTTTTTATACAAGGTTCCTATTCCAAACTTACATTAGTAATCCCTTAACAGTTTTGTACTTTTGTATGCATTTTTGTAAAATGGTACAACTCCCATTGATGGGCAGTTTTCATACCTGTAAGAGAAAGAGTCAATTTTCAATAGCCTTAACATTTAGTTCCTTCTTACTTTTGTGCCATGGGTATTACTATGGAATTGATAGAGCTAAAGTAAAATATACAGTATTTCGATAAAGAAGGTAGCGTAAAGAGCTTTTCCGCCAGCCATCAAACTAGACCCGGCTTTTTTGTTTAACTAAACGATTAAGTATTTGCTCTTAGGATTACGGTTGTTGTAATGTTGGATCTCTCTTTCAGATATTTTCTTCTGATGACGGACCATCGGCTAAGGATTTTCAAGATATGGCATCATGCTGCAAACAAGCAACGTCTGTGATAAAATGTGTAAAGAAATTTACAAATAGTTCTCATAATGATAAAGGTAAGAACTGTAATACCCAAAGTTTAACCCTAGAAATAACACCGTTTAACATACTAGCCTATTGATAGAAAACAAAAAAATAATATGACAAATATGGTACTTTGCACACATCGAATACATCAGTCATGTTGATCGCTGATTGTGGGATTGCAGGGACCTCTGATACGATATTTACGTCTTTCAGTACTCCTAAAAACTGACTTTTACGTGTATAAATCAAAATTATCAAAATGTAATTAATTTCACTACCAGAGCATCATGGTTTAATACTTTGGGTGGTATTAATGTAATAAATGATATAATGTATTTTAAAAGGTCGAAATGTTGTGCTTAGGAGAGAGGATGGCCATGTTGGTAAAAGGGTGGTCAAAATCTGTATTTAAAGTAAGAGAGGAAGAAGCGGGCCGAAACTTGAATGGTTGGATGACATTAGTAGCGTCCTTAGGAAAAAGAACCTAATGGAGAAGATGGCACTAAACATACGGAAATAATTTGGATTGAAGTAAAAGAGTAAGAGGAAGAAAAAGAAACTGAAAAAGAGTAAAGATACTGACGTCCCGTCAGTAAATTGAAATCAAATGATAGCAATCATTAACTCTTATAGTTGTGGTCATTGGTAGACAGGCGCCATTATTGGTGCACTTCCTCTCTTATTTGTAAAGTTTTGTCATCCTTTTGGTTCGCTGATTTTTCTTTTAGAGACTTGGCCAGGTTCTTTTATTGTTAATATATTTGTCTTTTTCAATTATTTCATCGTTGAGTTGGTAATAACGTCAGAGGTGGAAATGTGTACTAAGCAGTACTGTTTCTACTTTTAGAAGTAATCGTCGAAGTAGTTTTTATAACTATGTAAAATATCGGGTATCAAGGATGTATTACCAATCAGTGACTGTAAAAAATTAGATAATGATTTAGAAAATTTAGGATGAGTAGATCATTTACACCAACAGCTTTTTTGTGGAAACCATTACTGGACATATAAAAACAGTTCTTTTTTTCTTTGTGCTCTTTTCTTATTTCTAATCAGGCTGGGAAAAGATAATCACCCAGATTGATTAATTAATTAGTTGACTGATATATCATTCTCTCTATCAGCTTTTGTATCTATCGGTTTATTTCATCTGTGGGTCGATCATCCAATTCTCTTAGACTACTTGACCCCTTCAAGCCAGCTTTTACATGCACATAGACACACACACAAATATATGTATATATATATATATATATATATATATATATATATATATATATAAAGTAATATAAACCCTACTGTTATCTTAGGACTCTGAGTTACGTGTTTCAGACTCACCAGCTAAATACAATACATATATGCGAATATGGGAATAATACTTTGATAGAATGCAGTGTCCAAATCAATTTTTCTGAACATAATGAGATGTTTTTCATGTATTTTTGTTTGTAGTAGACCTTGTAAAGTGTTGCAGATTTAGTCACAGCACGTTGTGCAAGAGAACATGTACTGAGGTAAGCACTCTAAAATGCGTGTTTTTTCTTTGCCTGCCTTCGTATACCATGTCAGTTAGTGACGAAACCGGGATTTTATTTGGGAGTTATTTTCTGCAAACTATTCTACAAGTATTGTAATTTAAAGAAAGGGCTACTATTAGTTAAGTCCCAAAGACTAGGCAGAGGTAAAAACATGTTGAATATAACTGTAAAGGAATTCTATTTATTTCCAGAGCATATTTTAGTATTTAATCAGAAAAAGATTGACCACCATGAAACTTAAGTGTCACTTAACTTGACCGGATTTCGCTTAATTTAGATATCTAAATTTGATTTTTACCTCCAACTGCATTGAAATTTGTGACTTAAATAAAGATGCAAACAACTCTTCGTCGTTCATATTACTCTCCAGATACTTTTAGAACCTATTATTTCCTGAAGATGGTTTGTAATAGAAACCAAAGCAAAAATACATTTTTGATATTTTTATGCCATTTAAATAATGTCCAGAGTTGGATTGGAATGCAACATGACAATGCACCCATCCGAGATTGTTAGTGTGGATTAATAGCTGGATTGTTAGGGCTAGTAAAATCAAAAAATAATTTCAACAAGTTTCTAATTTAGCACAGGAATAACCTTATTACAAATAAGAAATTAAAAAGCAGATTATAACGAGCGAAATAAAATTAGAAACGAATTTTAATGAGTTATTAGTAAATATTTCTGTGGCTTCCCCTTGCCTTCTGTCGATATGTTTACAGTTTACTCTGATAGACTTTTATGACCCTGGTGTGACAAGGCAGCAGGTATTTTCAGTCGTAGCCTTGATCAAGGATGGAATATTGGTGCACTGTCTTGCCAAAGTGCACCCCTAGAGTAACAGTGATTGAGGAGTATCTCCACATTCCTTAGAATCTCTAAATTCCCGGCAGGAGGTTACACTGCAGAATCCTGTTTAAAGTCATGCCAAGAACCATTTCAGATATCAGTGGGATTTCATCATCAAAGGTTCACTTCACTGAGCACTGTGTAACTGCTGGTATTGTGTTGAGTGTGAAACGAATGTAACTTCGCCCCCCCCCCCCACACACACACACAAAGGAGACAATCATTTGAAAGCTTTGGAAAGTACTAATTCTACCGAATTCCATCAGATACAATTTTCTACGTATAGAGAATGTGGTCCCACCAAGGACTTTTGTGCATGCACCAAAACAACACACCCCCATTCAACTTTTAGTATCACCAAGACAAACCCACGTACAGTGGCATCCCCTCCATTAAGACAAGTGAAAAAACCACTTAAATGTAAATTTTCAACAAAAATGTAGTATAATGCGCAAAATATCATGCAAAAAAGTCCGCCCCAGATCTTAATGATTACCACTCACTGGGGCTTCATGATCAGTCTCTCACTGTTCCCCAGGAGAGTTTTGAAAGAACACTAAAAGGGCATTTTTTTTCTTCATAAATCAATTATGTATTTCGAAATGTATGTGAAAACTCCGGATTTCATTACTTTTTCTAATAGGGCACCTACGGTTGATAGTGAAAAAGGTGGCTTAAGCAAGCCCGTCATTCAAGGCATGCTTGAGTTCATTAACTTAAAAAACTTACATAGAAATTGTATTTGGTAGCTTATGGTAATAGTTCTTTATCCTGTCCTGATGTAGATTACAAGTTACAAGGCAGATGCTAAGAAGAGATTTAGCAAACTGATACAAGCTTGCGGATTTCCTTTACCTCAAGTAGGTCATTAAATAGTCATCATTTTTGCTATTGAGTAATTAGATCTTTTTTATTGAGTAATTGTATTGTTTATCAGAGAGGGATAATAATAATATCCTTTAAGTACTGAAATATGAAGACACAAGATTTTGAAATCAAACCCAAAAGAGGCATATTTGAAAGATGTTTGTTACTTTAGCCTTTTTTTTATTATCATTTTTTGTAAAAATGACACCCATCCCTACAAATATGCCATTGATAGTTGTTGATTAATATTTGCAAATATTGTCCATCGCGGAGACTTCAGACATTATTTGAAGTAACTCATTGTTTGTGCTGTAGACATGACGAAATGTACATTTTACAGTTTCTAAAAGGAATGCAATTTTTTCAAAAAACTTGAGTATGAGCTTTGGCGAATGACATTCCAGTGTTTTAGTGCGAGGAGGTAGAGGCGAGGAGGTAGGTTTTCGATATTTGAAATTACCTTTAAATTTGGAAAGCATTTTATAAAGAGGACATTGACTTTCATAACTTTAAATCAATATTTTGATTTCCACTTTTCAGACTAAAATCTCTCCGGTTTGGACAGACCTTCAATTACAGCATTCTTTTCAAAGGGAATTATTTTAAGCGCATCCATTGGCCCAGACTTTGTATTTATCAGGTTTAATCAAACTTTATACTCAATTCAATTCAATAAATAAAAAGAGTAAAAAGTAAAGAGTAAAAAAAATAGAATAAGGAAAGTAACCTGCTGCGATGAAATGGTTTCCAACCTTGCGTTGGGTGAAAGAGGTAAAAACAAACAAACAAACTGAAAACAAGGCAAAAGAATTGCGACAATGTGTTATTTGTTCTATGAAATATTTCAATTGTGCCAAGGAACTGCACTCATTGTTTCAAAGAGTTTTTACTAATTTTTCTTTCTCACGTCACTGACAGGACATAAAATACCAACATAATAGCCAGTAATACTATTAATATCCACGAGCTTGTAATGGAATTGTTGTTTTCTAATTTGATGGGATATGAGGCAAAGTTCCAAGGGAAAAATATATCATGATCTCTATGATGTAAACATTTGTAATGAAAAGCCACTAATAATTATGCTCAGGCAAGGAGAGCATTCTCGCACGAATATTTCATCTCTAACCACCATTAATAAGTGATAACCCCATATTTTATGCGCTATATTAATTAATATATTCAGTTGGGCGTAATTCCAGTGAGTAGCTTTGTGTGTATGTATCTATGTATATACCCCAAGATTGGGGTTTGGTTTTCTTTCTTTCTTGGTATCTTTTATATATGTTTAATATATAATGAGTTAATTGGACCCTTTGTTATTCAAAGAACTACCAAAGTAAAAGGCACTAATTGTAACGAATCTCAAATTTTTTACAGAATAAACTGTGGGGCTGCCTGTTAAAGTCATCAGCAGCTAAAAGTAAGTACAATGCTTGCCTTGTTTTGTGTTACAAACAGCAATAAACACTCCTTTCTACATACCTTTTATTAAAAAGCGGGGTTTTTTTGTTTTCATGAGCCTGCTTACTATGAGGCTTGTGTGTGTGTATAAATCTATATATATATATATGTGTATATATGTGTGTGTGTATAAATCTATATATATATATATCTATATATATATATATCAAAAAGGCGGGAAATTTCGTGGACGGTCATGTTTTTGATTGCTCTTGAATTTTATGCTTATCATATGCATTTAACTGGTGAGTTTACCATTTATATTAATTAGGCAACCTTATTCCTGAATTTGATTTAAACCAGCTCTGTCAAAGTTCAGTAGTTTCGAGAAAGGAGTTTTAATATACCTGGATTTTTGCTTGGATCTCCAATTTGTGAACATCGTCGACTTCAAAATGGCGGATAGTCATGTTACACGGTGCAAGTTTGTTTCCATCAATATTTAACAGTTGAGTTTACCATTTATATTAACTAAATAACCTTATTTCCGAATTTGATAAAAACCAGCTCTGTCAAAGGACAGTAGTTTTGGGAAAGGAGTTTTTAATATACTTGGATTTACTTGGATTTTTTATATTGTGAAGATCGTCGACTTCAAAATGGCGGATAGTCATGTAATACCGTGGAAGTTTATATCCATCAATATCTAAAGACATCCTGCCATTAAAAGGCCAAATTATATTTCATTTCAAAGGATATTTGACGAAGATCTTTTTTACAAAGTTTTTTCGCTAAATCATCAAATCTTTATTTATTCTATTTTGCTGTTTTTACCTTTTGATCGAGAACGTGACCATCGGGCAAAATTTTCGAGTTACTTATCTGGTATGAATTTTTTCATCTTAACTTTATGATGTCAAGAATCATTATTAAGATTTGAGAGATTATTAATACGGTTTGAAAGATCATCACTTAATTTTGAATTTAATAGTTACATCTGGAAGTTTGGCCTCCTTGCTCTTGGACTTAGAAGAAGAAGTACACCAATCACTGTTTTCAACAAAGAAAAATCTATTAGACACTTCATCAAACTGTTAATACCCTTTACTCTTTTAATATCAGCCGTAGTTATAACAGACCACCAAAATATTGTAGACAATCTTAGCAGCTACTATCTTTGTAATTCATCAGAATTTTTTACTTCGACTTATACCCCATTTACACGAAGAATGGGTACTGGGACTATCAGGGGAAACAGTTCCCAGGTGGCTGCCCTGACCTATGCCTTGAACGACTCGTATTTTCCTCAAACTATCGTGACTTTACCTCACTTTACAGAAAGAAAAAACCATCGCATTCCCGATCTTCATGTCGCAAACTTTATGGTACTCCCAGTACTTGTTCTTCTTTTAGTAAACATTGGTCAATGGCTTACATGTAGTTTCCTCTGTCGGTACTCAGACATCAAATATAAATACTTATTCTTGAAAACAAAGAAATCTGCCAGAAAACAATCTAGATTCAACATTTTACCAAAAATAATCATATTTCTCCTCATAATCATATCATACGATACTAAATTAATTACTAAAAGTCAAAATGACACGAAAATTTACCAAAAGCTGGGTTTTTTTACCAATGAATACCTTATCGAAGTTGAAAACATACTATCAAACCATCTAAGAGAACAGTCATCTATTTATGCTCTATCCAAATTA
>RDPX01000134.1:897948-958873 GCA_003991215.1 Morbakka virulenta | reverse complement strand
TTTGTTTTGTATGGAAATAATTTGTCTCATAGACGTGTGTTTGGTGTTTTATCACATGAATGTTTTTTGTTTGTCTGTTTCTTGATATAGTGTTTTGTAGACAGACAAAAATTTGAAAAAATAAATATATATTTTATTTACTAAAAAAAATGTTGGTACTCTTTTTTTAGATATTTTGTGTCAAATATATATATATATATATATATATATATATATATATATATATATATATATATATATATATATATATATATATATATACCTGGGTATCTGTGTATATACTGTGCGCTTGTGTTTCTTTGTTTCTGTGTCTTCGTGTATTAAAAATTAAATATCGGAAGAATTCCTTGGGTTCTTCTCGACCCTTAATGAAAATTTAGACTGATTTAACACCCAAACTTTACCCGGCCCTCAGAGACATTCTGGCTGAAAGGCCCTCCTTTTTTGGAAATATACAGGTTAATAACCTACAGTCAGTATTTTCTTTCTTTGCTGTTACAACCTGAAGCAGTTTTTGCAGTGCCATGGCCCCCAGTGCAAGGAGTTGCAGAGAACGTAATACAACACAATTTTTGTTAAAGGATTGATCTCATCGCAGTCTTTAAAATGACATTTAAAATAATTTTTATTTTGATACCATTCTATCGCATTTTTTAGATGAGTAACGTAGGAGACTGGCAAGCAACCAAATCCTATGCGCAATCACATAACCAGAGCATTCTTACTTTGAATGCCGAACAAACTTACTTTTTTAGACAAGCCGACAATTCCTGATACAAAACTTGGAGTTTTTATTAGCACTCGTCGGAAGCTGGAGGCAAAAGTTAGAAGTTAAAATAAGACACACAAGCAGTATTTTATCAATGAAGAAAACAAAGAGAGGATCACGGACAGCCTATGGCATTTGTGATTGGCTGCCTTGAACGACTGAAGAAATATTTGGCACTTCCTTTTGTTTAGAAACTGTTAGCGATGGAGACTATGAATTGCTTCTATTGCTCGCATGTAGGCAGCAAACCTTACTCTTCCAATCACTGAACCTGTATAATATCAATATTTTCACCGCATGCACGATATCGCAAAAGGGTATAAGCTGTAGCCGAAGCACAATTAACACGGTGGTGAAGGTCCTGCACTGCCGTTTTGTTTCGATTACCAGAGAAGTTCTGCTTGTCAGTACCAGGCACGTGATGTTTTATTCTCTCAATAAATATAAAATTAGATAAGGCCTATATATCTGACGTCACGTTGTTTTGACAAGGAATATAACTGCTTTCTTTTTTTTATTGTAGATGAACACCAACGACCAGAGAATTCATTAAGAGGTATGATCGTTTTGACTGTAGCTTCCTTTTTTATACGTAACTTAAAGGTCTCAGTCCCATTTTTAAAGTGGAGCAGTCCTGTCAAAATTACTGCATTTATATTTTGCTTAAGAGTTTAATTGCCCTAGTTTTAAGCGGCTTTGATGCGAGAAAACTGTCAATTTTGTTGAAATGACAGTTTTGAGAAATGTTAAATTTTGGATTGTTGGATTGACAAAACGCGGCACAACAGACGAACGGACGTGTTTGATTTTGCTCCTGTTCTTATACTTATACTCAAGGAATTTGCCTTCATATTTTATTGTTATTTTGGTCGTTTTAACTTATTAGTAGAACGTTTACTCCGAGTTTGATTTCTTTTACGTTCTTCTTTAACATCGAATAACAAAACCATGAACTGAAGTGATAGTAAGATGCGGTCATGATCTGCGAAGCAGACGGTCATGGTCCCGCTTGTGATAAAACGTATTTATGCTTTTGTGGTGATTACAGCAACGTTTTGTATCGGGAAGAAATGTTATATCTCGTCAGATATAATTGGTTTGAATTATGATATTGCTGAAATTGTGGAAAATTAGGAAAGTTATCATACATCGAGTTTGTGGATTTGTAGAAAAAAATTTTCGTGTGAAACTTCGACCAGAATGTATGTATTCTTACTTCTGCTACTTTGCGGTGATATTGAATTGTGCCCTGGACCTGCAGATACGAATAAATTCACACGCTTTCTTTCACTGAAGAGACTGAAAATTTTCCATCATAACATCCGAGGATTATTTAATAACAATGATAGTATTAAAGAACTTTTCTGACGACACAAACATCGATATTCTAACTTAAAGCGAAGCACATATTAACCACGACGAACGGGGGGAGATTTTCAACATCAGTGGATACAATTTTGTAAAAAGAGACCGGACGGTTGATAAAGGTGGAGGTGTAGCTGCTTATATTTCGGACTGATTTATTGAAGGGCAGCACTGGAGACTGAGAGAGAGGACTTTGAATTGAAAATATCGAGGCAATGTGGATAGAGTTTATGCCACCAAAATCGAAATTCTTTTTAATGTGTATCATATATAGACCCCCGGATGGATCGCACTATTTGAATATCAATTTTCCAGAGATCTTTAACGAACAATTATCAAAACGTGTGAACAACTCTGATGATGAAGTGATTATCATGGGAGACATTAATGTCAAGTTTATGAAAAAGAACTATCATGAAAATATTAAAAATATATTTCAATTAACTGGATTTAAACAGATTATTGATGAGGCAACTCGCATCACAAAGCACTCAAAGACGTTAATTGACATAATCGCATCAAACAAACCATACAATGTTCGTGAATCCATTTTTCTTTCAGCAGCCTACAGTGACCATGGTTGGATGTTGTCGCAAAATAAATCACATCAAATTCACAACAAAAACTACTACCGCCAGAAATTACACCTGTTGTGATTATACTGCATTGGCAAACAATTTGAGAAATAATAACTGGGATCCAGTAATGCAATCAAATGATCTTGAACAGCCAGTAACAATCTTAAAAATTCTGAACTTTATGGACTTAGAGGAAGCCATAGATGTAAGAGCTTTATCATGTCATGAGTCGTAAACTTACGACTCATGGCATAATATAGCTCTTACATCTAGGCAGTAACAATATTCAATAATTTACTGTCTGAAACTAAACGAGTTAAAAATAAACCAACACCGTAGATTAACAGAGAAATACAAGATTGTATGGATCAGCGAGACAAACTGTTAAGGAGAGCTAGGAAACACAACTCCAAATGATTGGCTACTTTATAAACGTCATCGTAACCTATGTACCTATCGCCTAAGAACAGCTCGTAGAAATTACCAGCGAGAGATACAGAGCGAAAACAAAAAGAATCTCAAGACATTCTGGAAGTGTATAAAGGACATTTTCCCTGTTAAATTGAAAAACAAAATCTCAGCCCCTTTATCCCATCAAAGAAAGAAAGCAGAACGTTTTAGCAATTATTTTGCTGGTGCTGTGCAAGCAATGAAAACTACTAGTAACATGCTTAAAAGCTATGTATGGAGCGTACCGAAATATTATCGATTGCGAACAAACAGTGTTGTAGATTAAAATACGTCTCAGTCATCTTTGTACGTACTCAACTGAAAAAGCTGAGCCGAAAAAAAGCGACTGGTCTGGACAATCTTCCAGCAGGACTTTTAAAGGACTCAACCGAATTTATCGTAAAACCACTCACACACATCATCAATTTGAGTCTAAATACAGCTACTTTCCCTACCATGTGGAAGTCAGCAAGAGTGGTTCCAGTCCACAAAAGTGGAAACAAAGATCTTGAGGCAAACTACAGACCTATGTAAATTCACCCTATGCTTTTAAAGATCATTGTAAGGGCAGTGTACAGTCAGCTTTTGTTTTACTTGGAAGACAATAACCTACGTACTTCGCACCAATATGGATATCGAAACAAACGCTTCACTAGTCCCGCAGTTCGAAATTCGTCGACGATGTCCGGAGGGATATGGATAATGTATTAATGGTTGGAGCAGTATTCATAGACCTTAGTTGGGCATTTGACACGCTTGGTCATGCCACATTAATGACTAAACTGAAAATGTACGAAATTTGCGGACAGGAAATTACATGGTTTAACAGCTACCTATTTCACGCAAGTAGTCCATATCGGAAACTCACAATCGGCTTCACAACCTGTGTTTTCCGGAGTTCCCCAGAGATTGATCCTCGGTCCTTTGCTGTTTATTATATACTTTAATGACTCTGCTGATGTCCTTAAATCGTCGAGAATCGTGATGTATGCAGACGATACTGTCGTATATTTTGCAAATCGAAACATCCAATCCATAGAAGATACACTAAATGAAGAACTCGAAAAGATTTCGACCTACCTTTATGAGTCTGAATTAGTCATAAATTTTAAGAAGGGGATTCAGAAGAAGAAAGTACCATTTATTAAGTAAAATATGAAATACTTGGCTTTAAATAACAGAAAGACGGTCTGTTTTACTAGTATAGACATTCGTTTGTTTGATTTGATTGAGATTACACCTTGAGAAGTGTACTACGAGACGGGCTGTAATTAATAGACAAAATAAATTTTTTGAAACCCAAGGGTAGAGCAAGGGGATCCAATGGCTCGTCTGTTGTCTCCTGTGGCGTTAGTTTAGGTCATCTTTATAACCCAGATTGTAAGTAAGAAAATGTCACTGTCTCCTTGGATCAAACGCAAGATCTAGGGGTCTAGAAGCATTTACCAGAACATTATATATGAATGGCAATACGATTTTATTTTTTCACACAACAGTTCCATTGGGGAAAATAGCAAATTTTTATTTCATGACGATAAAAACAATAACCAAATGGTGTCAATAACTACATTTTCTTTTCTCCCAGCTTTTTTTCTAGAATATTGTAATATTTATTCTGACACTTGCATTTTGTTTTGTAAATGTGTAAAAGGAAGGTCTTAATTGTTTGTTTGCGTGGTCTACAAACTGATTAACATAGTCACATGAACTCGAAATTTGATTTTAAGGTGCAACAAACCATCGGTAATAACCTTAAATGAACGTAATAGTAATTCTTCGAATAAGATTTATTTGTATTATAAAGGACCAGAATGGCTTCCATATGCACATTAAACAACATAAGTATGTAGGAAATACATTGCAAGTCAAAGTCAGAAATAAAAGAAAATGATAAAGAATATTTTGAATTTTATTTCAAGACTTCCACAATCATCAAATGTATTTAAAAGATCCCCCCCCCCCCCTCCATGTCATCTTGATATCGTTACAATTGCACAATGTTTATGGAATGTTTACTCAATCGTAAAGGTCTTGGGCTCATGAAAGATCACTGTTGCTTGCAAGCAATTGGAAAGCGTTGCAAAGAATGGTGCGGAAAGGTAAGTGAACAAATGGCGATTTGGATAGGTTTTTTTTAAAAATAACTGATTTTCTTTAAGGTGTAGATGGCTAAAATGTTAATAATGGAGACGAAAAAGAGAAAGTTTACAATATTTTGATGCTAAGGCACTGTTTCATGGGCTTACAAGCTAATATATGTCAAGGGTAATGTGATTAATTAGTTATTATGTAGAATAACCGGGTATTATACACATTAATGAAATCATCCAATCATTATATATAACAATCAGTTTTAACATACGAAAGTAGGAGCTTGATTATTGTAATAAAAGTCATTGTTAGCTACATTGACCATTTGCTTTGAATAAAAGCTAGTGTATTTTAGTTAAAGTGATAAAGCATGTGCGGAACAGGCTTAGGAAGGCAGATCCCTTGACGAAACAAAGCTCGAGACAAATAAGAAAGCTGCCTATTTCTAAAGCGGCCCATACATCATCAATTATATTGCGCAATTTCATTGTCAATGCTCCGTGCTTGGGCAATATTGATGACTTGCACAAGTGGATCAATATCTGCTTGATATTTTATTGCGCAAGTCAATTTGATTGCACAATTAATTGACATTGGAGGACTCAGCGTCCGTGCGCAGAAAGTTTTTAAGATCACTTGACTGATTATATGGTTCAGTTTACGTAGTAATTTGGTGTGTCCAAACGTTGAACGCCGCAGAAACCATTCTTTTGACTATTTTCCACGTTTCCTTTTTGGAACATCGGTTTCCTCTTCTGCAGCCACGACGATTGCTTGGTCAAACTCTTCCATCCTTTCTCGACGGATTTCAAGACCAAATTGAGCCTGGTTTGCGCAATTCAAGTGTCAATTATATTGATCTGTGTATGGGCAATTTTTAATTGTCAATTATATTGTGCAACCAGACTTTGCTAAATATAATTGACCGTGTGTGGGCAGCCTGAAAGGAACAGATGTGGAATTTCATTTAAGCAAATTTGGAGAAGTTGTCAACGAGAGTCATTAATTTTCTTAATTTCAAGGCGGTTTTGGTGATTAGCAGTGGAATAATACATGGAGAAAGGTTGAAGAACAACAAAAAAAGTCACAAAAAATTTATCCAAGTACTTAAAACTTTACGAAAACACAAGTGACGCAGTGACCTCTAAAAACATGATCATTAGTAAAATTGTCTAAAGAAAACTATGAGGGAATAGTGACTATATGTAAATATCTGCAAAAATCTGCAATAAATTATATTTCACCAAAGTGAGACATTGCATCGAGCAACAGACAGGGCCAAATGACCTATGTCATTCTTTTAGTTCGCTATTTCTGTTTTCTTTTTAGTCTTGCTTATTTATGCCCCTGGAAAGGGGCAAGGTTGATGTTCACAAGAGCAGATTTTGTTCGCACTGATGTGAGTTAACAAAGAAAAGAATTATCCCTTACAACAACATTCTTTTTATTCATTGACGTGTGGCAGGTAAAGATGTTACTTGTGTTACAGCCAATTCAGTTAATTTGACCTCTACTCTTGTTCTTCGGCTTGTCTGTCCGAGCTATGTTTGCAAAAGTGAAATATTGGCATCTAGAGTCAAAAGTTCCTTACCAGTGGGATTTTCCAATAAACTCCACCCTTACTTTTATTCTTGTTTGGACAACAAGGTCTATTTCAATTCAGCAATTTATGACTAGATTTACAGAAGGCTGTCTTGAAGTGGGACAATCAGCTCAAATGATATTCACAAATTGCCGCTTGATGTGAAAACCACGTCTGCAACTAAAATCATGGCTTGACTTAACTGAGAACAAGTACAAGATGAAATAAAAAGAGACAGTTGACATTCGAAATCAGTTTCTGTTCATCTGCAAGATTGAGGACACAAACACAAATTTTTATGAGCGACTGGGAAACAACCTTTGAAGCAAGAAAAGCTGCGGTACCCAGATTTTCACTAACGAAAAAATGGGGTAACGAAGTGAAAGGTGGCCGTCGTGAGAAAGAAGTTAAGGACTATATTTTCCTGAAAGGTATATTTGCCTGAAAAGGAACCGTGCCTTATGGATCGGAAATGAAAACAAGTTTATTCTTTAAGTAGGTAAAGTAATCAATATTATCTCACCAAAGGTGATATCTATGACATTAACCCTGGAACTAACATTAATATTGGCCATGATGGGTGAAGTAGAGTATAACGAGGTCCCAGAATGTACACAATATTATCAAGAAAGGTACTTACGACCTGGGCATTATATGCTTTTTGTTTAAACAAGGCTTCTTTTTAAAGAAAAACAATGATTGCCAAACAGATGACTTTGAAAGAGATGAATTCTACAGGTCAATTGGACGTCATCGAAACGACAAGTCGAGCTGATGGAGAGTTAAGATGTCATAAAAACAAGTTGCAGAGAGAGCTTTTAGTTTGCTTGAAATGTATTGTAATTTGGCGCTCCCAATATATTGCAATGTAGTATTGAGAGAAAAGTTTTAAATTCCACCTTCACCTATGTAAGCCTTTATATGGGAAGACCTCAAAATTGTTTATGGAAAACCATATCGTAGCCCAGGCTAAGGTTCCATTGAGTATACAAATCATAATATTGAAGACATGTTATTATCCTGGCTGGGGGAGAATACCATATGGATGATCAAAAGGTTTTCATTTTGTATGGAGGGAAAAAATCTAGACCATTTTTGGTCAGCGAATAAAAATCTGTTTGCAAATGTCCAAGGTTTCTGATAAGATAGTCAATAATCTAAATTCCCAGAACGACTCTTCATACCTCAATATAGTCAAAACAACGAGAAGACTATGTGGTTGAAAGCTGAGAGCATTATAATGATGTGAATGAATACAGAGGACGAAAAGTCCATTGGGAGAGGAGGGTATAGAAGCGCATCATGGAAGGAATGATGATGGTTCGTGGGGAAGGATCCATGGAGCTGATTTTACCATTGTCACTATTCAGAGTGTTATGTTCATCCATGGTGTACACTTTGCCATGGACGAAGGTACTAGTGAGAAAGGCAAGACTCTACCAATACCTTTTGATTTAAATGTTCATCAAAGTGGAGTAGCGCAAGCATTAGTTTAATTAAGCTTTCTCTATTACCGTGCTCACATTCTTCTATCTTGTTTTTATAGCTGTTGTTTAGAAAAAAGCTATTGTCGCTGCTTTGCAGATAAAAAGTAACTGCCTCTTTGAATGGGATCCAGCAACGTAAAAAAACCTGCAAGTCAAGTTTACCTGGAAACATCTATTTGTTTTCATTACAGAGAAAAGTATTTTTCAGTTGATCACTGTATCTGATGTGAACATTATATCAAACAGCTACTTTGATATAATGTTTGGTTCTCGTGTTTGGTTCTCGTGGCTGCCCTCAGTTTATAGAATATTTTTATTCATGCCCTTTCGATTCCTTGTGCAACATATTAAAAAATATCGTAATACAGTTTTGGGGCATGGCAAATGTATATTTATGTATATATTTACGGGCGTAGCGTTTAAATTTTAAGCATTGAAGTGACACGTTTTATAGTCCGATGTGATATGGATGTTTATTACTGGGGTAAAGGTATCGCTATTAAACCTAAAAAATCATGTCCAATTCGACAATACTTCCATGAACGACCAGTAAGTGCACATTTAAATTCTATGGCCTCAACAAACAAATACTTAGTTGATTAAAGTGTTCCTCCAATGGTTGGTGCGTAGAAAAATAAATACAGGTCTCCAAACTAAATGTTAGTGTTAGTGTGATATTTGACTTAAAATCATTAGATGTAGCAACCAGGGTCACCAAGTATGACAAAAAATCCAGCGTGTTAGTACGGTTTGTGCCACACGCAACGAAAACTTGTGATTACATTTAATGTCGAAGGAAATATTTTGATTTGTATTTGGTTTTTTATTTATATTGTATTCAGATACTGTTTAGTACATGTTAAGTCCTCATTTATTATTGACCATCAACTGGGATATTGATACTTTGATCATTTTGTGCGATACAAAATAACAACTGATTGGTAAATATGAATGAAAAGGTGTTTGTTAGAGTGAATTGAATGACATCTTTACAAATCACCTATGAGATTAATGTTTTTATTTTAGGTACTTACTAATCCTTCGGTGTTAACTCGTCTGGATTCTGTCGATATGAATTGCATGGATGCACCAACAGAGGTGATTTCATTTTTATTATTTATTCGTCGTTCGATATTGCTTTTTGCATACTGTGAGATTCTTCCTTGAGCCATTAGTCATGAGCAAAAAAACTTACTATAAGTTCTACATTTTCTTAGCTCTGCAGTTTCAAAAATTCGGAATGTTTATCACTCGTCTTCCTTCTATTGACTGGTTTGTTTTCAATATATTTCGAAACCAAGTTAAAGTTTCCAAAACGCAACTAAAACTCATGTTTGCTTTATGACTGGGCAATAGAAACGGAAGGAATAGAGGGAGTCACTTTTACAAAACCTTAGGTTTGTAACATATAAGATTGTTTTCATAACTTCGTAAAAATGATCACACTTATTTTTGTGAGTTTTTATGCTCTTTATTTTCACAACTTTGACAAATTTTTCTACTTTATTTTCATTCACTTCTCTTTATATTTTTTATCTTTTTAAAGAGCAAGCTGACATTGTGTATTGGAGATGGTAAGAAAATAAGATTTTAACTATTTTACTTCCCTTTTTTCCATTAAAATAAGTGTTTTGCTTAAAATCTATTACCGATGGCTAGAAACAATTTCTTTAACTTGAAAAAAGTTACTTAGAGAATTTTAACTTTTTTCTTAAATATTTATGGAAGTGTTACCACAAGGTTTGCCATTGCTGCTACCACTACCTCTGGTACTACCAATATTACTGTTGCCACTGGTGCTACCACCACTTCTAGTACTACCAATATTACTGTTGCCACTGCTGCTACCACTATTTCTAGTACTACCAATATTGCTGTTGCCACTGCTCCTACCACTACTTCTAGTACTACCAACATTACTGTTGACACTGATGCTACCACCACGTCTAGTACTACCAACATTACTGTTGCCACTGATGCTACCACCACGTCTAGTACTACCAATATTTCTATTGCCACTGCTGCTACCACTAATTCTGGTACTATCAATATTACTGTTGCCACTGATGCTACCACTACTTCTAGTACTACCAGTATTACTGTTGCCACTGCTGCTACCACCACTTTTTTACACCACCACGATTTTAAATATGTTTATACTTTTTTTACTTTTTAAATGAAAACTGTAGTTTTTATCCGAAAATTTCCAAGCTGAAGTAATTGTTTGGAGTAAGGAGTAAAAACAGTGTTAATATTTGCTGTCTACAAAATATTATCATTTCTTGCTGTAGGGTACCCAACTTTGGTCCGGAAATTGATTATTTTTNTTAGTACTACCACTATTACTGTTGCTACTGCTTCTCCCACTACTTCTAGTACTACCATCATTACTGTTGCCACTGATGCTACCACCTCTAGTACTACCAACATTACTGTTGCCACTGATGCTACCACCACGTCTAGTACTACCAATATTTCTATTGCCACTGCTGCTACCACTAATTCTGGTACTACCAATATTACTGTTGCCACTGATGCTACCACTACTTCTAGTACTACCAGTATTACTGTTGCCACTGCTGCTACCACCACTTTTTTACACCACCACGATTTTAAATATGTTTATACTTTTTTTACTTTTGAAATAAAAACTGTAGTTTTTATCCAAAAAATTTCCAAGCTGAAGTAATTGTTTGGAGTAAGGAGTAAAAACAGTGTTAATATTTGCTGTCTACAAAATATTATCATTTCTTGCTGTAGGGTACCCAACTTTGGTCCGGAAATTGATTATTTTTATCATTTTTTTAAATGTTAAGCAATTTCTACTCACACTACATATTGTTCTCAAGTATCTTCATGGCATTTTATTAGTTCAAAATCGATTTCAATTGGTGCTTTAAGCAAAGTACTTAAGTACTTTAGTCTTTGATAACCTATATTACGCGATTCTATCAGTTTGTGAAGGCCTTCTAGCCAAGACACATTTCTTACCACCAACATAAACTTGTCTTGTTTGCCCCCTATGCAGAGAGGGTAGAAAGTATAACTAAGTAAGCAAGCAGTGTGCAGAGCATATAGCTATTTGGATTTGTTAAAGCAAAGAAATTAAAGTGCCAAGAGGTGTAGAAGAAGAAAATCATATTTGGGGGCTGGAGAGAATACTTTCTATCAAACCAAAGCTAGGTACTAAACTATAAATTTGTATTGCTACAGTTGAAACTTCTGCAAGTTAGTCAATTTACAACTACATTTGGCATTTGGCGATACTGCCCTTCGCACCACTGTTTAAGACCCCACGATATCAACAGAGCCATATCACGTGGTTGGGGATGTTATATGTTGCGGTCCGGGTACACATCATTGATGGTATAGATATCACTTTGGACTAAAAGCTAATAACTGGTCACCAAAGTGATTTCTCCGATTTTCAGATACAAGAATCAAGAATATTACTTGACACACTATTTATTTAACAGGACATGATAAGGAATGATGTGTACGGAGGACAGTAACAAAGTCTCAAGTTGCGTTATTACAAAAAAGTCAATTCCTGAAATGTCAAATTTCCTCATAGCTAGTCAGTTGCGATTTTGAATATCAGGTCAGCATGTCATACATATTTTAAATAAATAAAATAAAGACTTCTAAGTAAGTACACGTGAGTCAGTGAACCTAAATCAGTTGTAGAGAAATGCTAAAGAAAAATGTCCCACTGACAGCAACGATTTTATTACATTCTGTGTTTCATAAGGGTAAAATGCAAAAGTTAAGAGCCGTAGAGTGAAAATGAGATAAGAAGTTTTATTATTCCGAGGCCGATTTTGAAATTTATAATGCTTTTTTTAAACTTAATTTTATTATATCAAGTAAAAATAGGGCTTTATCTTACATTTTAGTGCTTGAGCCTTGCAGATATGGGTGTGACTCTAAAGTGAGCTTTTGCTCAGCTTTTAAGGACAGGTGAGGAGATAAGTTTACTTTAAGTACCGGCATGGCAGGTTGTAATGTACAAATATGTCTTCATTTCCACCATTCTCTACCTAACCTAATAGTAATGAATACTAAAGACAATATCCTATTTTCACAAGATCGAAATGAGTACTGTTCGCTCTCCTAAGAATTTGCACCGATTCTTCTACTAGTTATTGACCTTATTTCACCAACAGTTTGCTTAAAGGTTTTAGGGAATAATTCAGTCCCAGTTTATTGTAGCAGTGTACGGTTCAGTGGTAGCTCTAATTGTAAGGTGGGTATCACTAAGCTAGTGTAATGTAGTATCTGGTATATCATTTTGAATAGCTTTGTTTATTAATCTTAACTTGCAGAAAGTGAATGTTTGTCCGAAATATAGATACCAAAATTTTTTTTACTAATTTTTCTTGGAACTAGTTTTTGATTGCCTCGGTAAAGATTTGATGGTATAACAAGTGAAAATTGCCAGGTGTAGAGGCAAAGTCGGCGCTACTGGTACATCTTTAGTAAGGTTTTTAGCAGGTTGACATGTAAAGTAGGTTTGCTCTTGGATCCACTGTGGATGGAAGTTTTTGTAGTGATGTTTAGTTTAGGTATTTGTGGTCAGTGGGTGGTGGGGTGGAAGGGTGGGGTGGGGTGGAACTAGTTGATTTAAAAGTGACATGTAAACACGAAATATGGTTTGATGAAAGAAGTGGCATGTTGTTAGAGTAATATATGAGAGGAAATACTTGGAAAACTCAGATTCAAAATGTTAAAAACTGCGTAAATATTGACGTATAAAACAGAAACTATTGATGCAATGGGAAAAGAAGAGACTGTATTGGGAAAAAAACCAGAGATCAGAAGATTACAGTGTGTTTTAGACATTTTTGTGATTGACTGAATAAAATGTTTTTTAGTGGAGTGAGAGTTAGTTGCAACAGATAAGGAAAAGAGGACTAAGTTGACAAGGTCATATTCTGAGACAAGCAAGGAGACAAAAATTGGATGAAATATTTTATGGCAATAGAAACATTTGAAGACAAAGGAAGACACATAGGAAGTGATATAGGAGAGACAAAAGGGAATGGCCCCTTAAACATAGATGAGGTACCGGGACCTATTTGTTGGTCATGACTTTGAATGAAATAGCTTGTCTATAAGGTTGGATTTTACCGACGTTTTTGTTTGTATATTGTCAATTGCACGTTTTAAAAATTTATACGGTACAACATAGCCAATAACTACAATGTAAATGAGCATTTGTATTTATCATATGTTATATTTAATAAATTATATTATATATCAATTTATAAACTTATAACTTTATGCAGTGTTACAATTAAAAGGATAACACAGGTATTTATGTAGTTAACTTCATAAGACTTTTAATAGGATTGCTCATTTGTTAAGTTAAATATACCAAAAAAATCATTGTTTTATTTAAAAATCGAGAGAGACTGGTCCTCAATCCTCACCCGTTTTTTATATAATGTATGACCAGAACTAAAATGATTTAATGGCGAGCAAATTCTCAAAAAGACCAGGGTAGCCAGCAATGTACTGTTTAAAGATAAAAGAGTTGGCACGTCCGCTTTGCCTTAATAAACAGAGTGCAATTCGCAATTTGTTTTGCAATAATAATCGAAGATATAGCGGGAAAAAATTATTTGTAGGCTTAATTTAGCTTCTTGTTTAGCTAGTTCACATTATTCTATTTATAGGCCAATGCAGTTATACAGACGCTGTAACCTTCAAGGAGATGATATGGCAAAGACCTTGTTTACAAGCTGGAAGTCAGGTCATGTTCAATATCGGTCGCTGAAACTAAAAATCAAAGATGTCCAGTCTTGTAAACCAGATTTATGGAAGGTAGGAGTTAAGAGATTGCTTTTCAAATCACAAATCTACAAATAAAAGAAGTTAATTATTAATAAAATAGGACATAAACACATTGTATTGCACAACAGAATGTTAGAACGAAAAGCTAGTTGAACAAAATAAAAAATGATAACCTTAGGCTCGGTTGCAAATATTATGTTTTAAATTTTGTAAACAAGTCTTTCCATACTTTGTCATTCATACTGGTGATATCATTTGTAACAGTGACTTTCCCATTCGTGTCTTTTCCATACATTTTAATCTTTCTCTAGCCATGACAGTGACCTTGCCTTTTCCTTTTCATTAAAGTTCTTCCCCAAATCTTTGCAAATTTGACTTTTTGGACACATAAGATATATAAATATATAGAATCCTCTGCGATTGCTGAGATATCCATGAAAGCATTTGAACCCACAACACTATAAACAACGGATTAACAACCAACTGCCGGGAAGTAATACGTTAACGATGCTTTTGTAACCATCAAAGAAGCAACTTCAAGTCTTTTGAGCACCCAAATATTCACCATGGAGGAAAACGGAAAGACAGTTACCCCTTCATTATATTCTAGTAAATAGACAAGCAGATAAGAACCATTTTAGTTACCACCTACAGGAAAGCAAGTCACGCTGACCAGTGTCCTAACAATACATTAGACCATCCAGTCCGAGCTCGTAATTGTGTCATAATTGCTCAAAAACCCCATACCGGTAGAACGTTTTCTTATCCAATGGAAATCCTGCTAAGAATTCCCAAGGAGTTTTGCAAAGTAACACTGGACCCAATTATAACGGAGAAAGAGAGCCTCTGGGATGAGTATGTCTATCCTGTGTCAAGACCACCAGTGAGCACCTGCGATGAACTCTCCGCAAACACAATATCCAGGCTTTTTTCTTCACAATTCCCGTCATAAGGAAGATACTACCCAGACCAAAGCAGCCAGTCCCACTTAAATGGAAAAATGATATAGTTTACAAGTTGCATTGTAAAGGCTGTCTTGCCGCCTAAATTGGTAAATCGAAATGTTTCATGGGTCAAAACGCAAAGGAACACAATCGAGCTTTTTAATTAGGTGATTCCAAGAGTCGTAAAATGGCAGTGTACATTTGAGGCCAACACCCTGCGTTATTTAAATTCTTTGCATAGGGCTACGAGAACACGTTTTTTAAAGAAGAAAGTAATATTAAATACAAAAATACTTCTTTAAAACTCCCATTCTCGCTCCCATAAAAAATTACTTTGCAGAGATTTTTGTCACCCTGAAAGCAAATTGTACCAGTAAACTCGAAAAACCATTTCATAAATGACCAATGCATGCTAAGAGAAATTAAAATGGAGTATCGATTCGCCCAAGCTTGAGCCCGCTCACACTTCTACTAGAGAGGAAAGAAATGATAGAGAACGCGAGTACCTTTAAATTTTTAAAATTTTTGTTAGAATAATCTTAACATAGATTAAGAAGTATCAGAAATATCTTTCAGTAAGATTTACAATGTTTTAATCGCTTTATAATTCACTCTGCTTTTTATTCCTCTTTTTCACACTTTGCAAGGCAGTAGCCTGTTCCATAGCACTTAAGCCCTGCAGCAGGAACTCGAACCATCTTCTAATTTGCTGGTAAGTACGAGCATTGCTACTATTTTTTTGTACAGCAGTTACAAGGTTTAGAACAGGACTGCAAGAGCTCCAACCTTAATTTCAATTGCGCATGCGTAGTCATGTAACATTGTATTCAAAGAACAATAGAGTCTCAATTTTTTCTGAAAGCTTCGCAGATTCTGTTCTTCCATAACAGCATGGTCGTCAGCATTAGTTTTCTTCCTAGCATTTCTCATGAACCCCAAGGTCACCCAAAATGTTGACCTCTGCACGGGAACATGTATGGGCCTGCAGGGCAGATAACAGGTATCTTGCATTAATTTTATAGACCACTTAAAGCATCTCTAGCAATAAACAATCGCTAAATATTTTTTCAAGTTTTATTGGAATTATTATTCATAAACTTATGTCAATACAGGATATTCCCTCTCCAATTGTTGAAAGAATTTTGGTGTGATTTTTTTACTTCTTTCAACCTAACACAAGCAAGGCTGGGAAGCCACATAATTGAAAAGCGCTACTTTTCTTCTTTGATTTTTGTTCTTTGTATTGTTTAAACTTCATAGTCATTGTTTTTCCTGTCGCCCAATTACCACGGACACAATAGCTAGTTGTATTACTGCAAGGGACACACCCGAGGTTCGAGCAGGGAACTCTTGGTTGGTAAGCTGTTAGTTTTACTACTCAGCCACAACATTTCCGCATAATAAAATGAGGTCATTGAGCATATGTAGTGGCGTCAAGCTAAAAATGAAGCAAGGCACGTTTCCTAGCGCAAATATAAAAGCCTGGGCTCCCTTAGGCCACTTGGAATACCACCTAAAGTTGAAAATATCTCTGTAAGCGTCCCTCACTTATAACCGCTCGGGCATTTATTAGAAAGAATAATATTTGCACGGAAATCGATAAGCGTTCGGGGGGTAGTTAGAATTTTAGAGAAAAAACAAAAATTATGTAATAGAAACGAAAGTTTGTCTTTTAAAAATATTTGCATGATGTTTACAAGTACACATAAAAAAAGTTTAAAATGTTAAAAAATGTTCTCTTCTTAATTTCTGAAGTTTTGATGTTCATATGAACAGCTTTTACTTTCTCCAGCGTATTAATCTCTTCTTGAAATACTTCTGCATGTTTTTTGTTTCCAGTGATATTATAGGTAGCCGGTATAACTAGTCCGTTTTCCAACTTTCTTCCAACCGAAACGTCCGCAAATATCTCATTATTTTTCTTCTCGATAAACCTGCAAAATACATAGGAAAACTCAATGAGAACATGCCCAACCTTGAATGATCGTCTTTAGAAGTACCAACAGGTTACCTTTAGTTGTTGTTTCGACAGACTACAGGCTGCTATGGCAGAAGCAGCTACAAGGCTTGTTGATCCTTTTTGGGAGTCAGACAGACATGGAGGAAAATCCAGGCTTTGTTCTCGATACAGACAATGACGGCGACGAGGACATTGATATTGAGATACGTTAGTTTTTGTTTCACTTAGAAAACGATTAGTTTACTTGTTCTGTCGTTCGTAGGTACAGCTGGCTGGTCTGCTTCTATCCCTCTACCATGAAAGAATTCTTTCCTTGCTGTTGTTTTCATAGCATAAAGGTTTTTATGTGAGTGCATAGTCTCACGCGAAACTCTCATTTCTCTCTCAACCAGGGCTTTAGATCAGCTATCGCGGGTTTTTTCCGTTATTACCCTACATGGTTAGGTAAGGTTCTGGCACTTTTCTTGCATAAGGCACAGCTTATACCAAATTAGCAGTGGTTNACGGCGATGAGGACATTGATATTGAGATAGATATCGAGTAAAAAGGTTTTTTTAAGATACGTTAGTTTTTGTTTCACTTAGAAAACGATTAGTTTACTTGTTCTGTCGTTCGTAGGTACAGCTGGCTGGTCTGCTTCTATCCCTCTACCATGAAAGAATTCTTTCCTTGCTGTTGTTTTCATAGCATAAAGGTTTTTATGTGAGTGCATAGTCTCACGCGAAACTCTCATTTCTCTCTCAACCAGGGCTTTAGATCAGCTATCGCGGGTTTTTTCCGTTATTACCCTACATGGTTAGGTAAGGTTCTGGCACTTTTCTTGCATAAGGCACAGCTTATACCAAATTAGCAGTGGTTCTTACAGGCCATTATTAACATGAACATCCAAGCATTTATTTAGTTATTATTATTCCCATTGTTATTTGCGGCTTTCCATGATCATAAATAAACGCACCGATTAAAATATGAAATGATGTCAAAAGCCACTATTGTTGTTGAGAACAGAAACGAAATTGACTTCGCATGAACACAAGGCAACAGATAAACTAATATTACTTTAATTCATTAAGAAACTTACAACAATCGAATACTGGGTTTCAATCCTTTGCTGCTGTGAATAAGATTATAGGCTATCAGGACAGGAAATTTTTTAATACTGAGTATTTGGGCTCTTCTGAAAAGGGGCCACAAAACCCATTGCATGATACCACAAGAAATGATACATAAGTGTTTCAGATGGTGAAACTATTTTAAGAGTAGGGTTTAAGCTGCAAGATTTTACATTAACCGTGAAGACTGTAGGCATTACAAATTGCGTCTGGTCCTAAATGGAAACCTTTTATGAATTGTTAGACAAAAGTCAATATTAATATATCTTCCAATGTCTTATAAACATCCTTGTTGAAGGTTCTACACATTCAGGGCAAATATAGCATTTTGAATATGTGTGTGTGTGTGTGTGTGTGTGTGTGTGTGTGTGTGTGTGTGTGTGTGGTGAAGTCTTATAACCTGGCGAAACGATTCCTCCACCAATTAGCTTGTTCAAAATATCCTGTATTATTATATGAGAAAAGCAAGTGTTGCCCAATATCAGTAAATAGGAAAACTGAGTTACACGATGTAGAGGATGTTTATACTTTATTTTACTTTATTTTTCATTTCTTCGTTATTGGATTATATTATAAGCACATACGTTTATTGTTTAGTGTCCTTCTGTTTCAGCAGGCTCAAATACCAGAGAGAGCTTATAATATTAAGCTGGTTTATCGAGAAGTTTGACTCTGCTTTGAAAAAAGAAGGTGAAATTCCTCTGTCACATTTGTGTCACTGAATGAATGTTACTGAAACAACAGGCACCTCACACTCGATACCAAATGTATAGTGTACCAAGACATAGTTTTTTCAAGCCAAACACACAATAAAGGTATTGTGGTGGCAACATATCGGCAATAAATATTATTTCAAAAGCTTTGCCTTCAGGCGTGTATATATATATATATATATATATAAAGAAATTTCAGATGCACCAGCCATATGTGCAGACCACATCAAACTGCACCGAAAATATTTTTTTTAATTCAAACTTCGGGCTTTAGAGATACTGACAGAGCAGAACTTCACATCACAGCTAGCATCAAAAGAAGCCAGAAAGAACCTACTATCCGTCAAAATAGATGGAAACCTTTACGTCTGAAGGAAAAATAAGAACTGATATTATGAAAACTTCGTCCAATACGATGAATATGTAGAGATGTAGCAGGCTAAGTGGAACTTACAGAATGTAAAGTTGCCAGCCCAATTGTCATTAGAGATTGGATTGAGAAATTTAATGCTAAAATAAGGAAAAGGCAACCTTTTTATGAAGGAATAAGGAAAATGCGATGGAGTTGGATGACTTAAAGGGTGAAACAGTCAGGATAGAGACAGAGAAAATATTCATGTAGGATTAGGGATATCATGAAATCTAAATTAGTTAGACTAAATACTGTTCTTGCCATAAAGTTAAAAGTGGTACTTCTTTTTAAAGCACTTTTGTAAGGGGAAATAGAAGGAGTAAGAATCAATCCAAACCAGTTAACGTATAACACTATTTAGTTAACAACCATGTGGCATCCGTTTCGTATGACATTTTCATCTGTACTCTCTTGATAGTCCGTCCCAAGCTCTTTTCAAACGATTAGTCCGTGTTGCGCATGTGTGATTGACACTCTTGTTCTCAGATATTGAGCTCCATCATTGCTTATAAAATCGCAATACAACACCTTCCCCTCACTTAAATAATACGTTTCCGCCAGCACAGAAACCTACTGTAAAATTTTTAAAAAGCAGTACAGAGTTCAATGTTTACGCCATTCTAAAACAGGTTTTCTAACTCGTTTCGGTTACGTTTTTCTCAAAAACTGTCTGTTTTTCATGCAGACGTCTCGCATTTTCCGTCGCAGTATTTATTGTCTCTTCTCTACCCTCATCCTCATCACACATTCCCTCTGTTATCTTAGTTTCTCTAATTTGTTCCNGTTCTCAGATATTGAGCTCCATCATTGCTTATAAAATCGCAATACAACACCTTCCCCTCACTTAAATAATACGTTTCCGCCAGCACAGAAACCTACTGTAAAATTTTTAAAAAGCAGTACAGAGTTCAATGTTTACGCCATTCTAAAACAGGTTTTCTAACTCGTTTCGGTTACGTTTTTCTCAAAAACTGTCTGTTTTTCATGCAGACGTCTCGCATTTTCCGTCGCAGTATTTATTGTCTCTTCTCTACCCTCATCCTCATCACACATTCCCTCTGTTATCTTAGTTTCTCTAATTTGTTCCAATGGTCTTTTACGTTTTCTCGTAATGCAAAAGGAATTCGTCTCTCCTTTTCTGCAACAGGGCTTACGTTCTCATTAATGTGTAATTCAACAGATCTCCCTTTTATTTTGCCAGTTCGTTCAGAAAACAATGAGTGCTCCACAAAATCTTTTAATCCTTCTGGTACATGCTTCAATTTATTGTCAAAGAGATTGTTTAGTGAATAGTTGCCTTGATTGACCTTCAAAGACAACATTTTTATTCAACTGCAGGATCTCCCGAAAGAATGTTCTTATTAATTATGCCAATAACATACAAATCTTTAACAATAACTCTTTGTTTTCTATTAACAAGGTGGTCGCACCCAAGACATTCAAAGAAGGTTGTGCGTCACCGTACCTGATCACTCGCACGTTGCTTTTTCTGACTTTGAAATGAAGAGGTTTAACACTTTCCAAGTTCAAAATGTTCACTTCACTTTCGCTATCACTTAAAATTCAACCTCGCAACTCTTCTACACTTTTAAAGAAATCATAAAAGTCTCTAATCTTTTTTTTCTTGGCTGCGTTTTCTGTTGCGGTCAGTTGAGCTGGTGTACAATTCTCATTTTCCCAATCCTTTCTTTTCACTGACCACAACCTTTTTCCTCCCTGGGACCCAGAATCAGACTCAGAAGATTGGTGAAGTGTCTCTCGAAACGTAGCTTGGCAAAAGCTTATGCCTCATGACATGACAAAGCTCTTACATCTTTGGCTTCCTCAGAGTCCATAAAGTTAAGAATTTTCAAGCTAGTTTGGTGTTCGAAACAAAAAGAGGAATAATTTCTAAGAGATATTAGGAACGAGAACACACTGTGTTAAGAACAAGAGAAGGCTGCACCCAAAGAGACAGAAATAAGAGGAGCCTGACAAAGGCATTACATGGTTGTTTCTTTATTGCTACTGTGGAATCAAATAAACGAAATACTTTTACATATCTAAAAATATCAGGATTTGAAAAAGATTTATAGGGAATGGTCATGGCTAATAGACATACGCTAAGGTAAAATCAAGTATAGAATGTGGTGTAGTCATAAAATTGAAACAAAATGAAGACCGAGTTGCCCTGGATTTAGGCATCACGTGTGGGTTTATACGAACACCCGCGCTTCTCCCACATGCCTGAATATATCTAAGGAAAAGAAAACGTAATTAGACGCATTGCTTTTCAGATAGAACAAATGTTTTTTTTGAAAGGTAAGGAAGTTGCAGGATCACTGGAATCCTTAAGCACTAACTTTTGAGAAGACAATGAAAACTATAGTGTCAAACTTAATCAATATGCAAAAGGCTTGGTCTTATTTCCTGCAAGATGGCTTAGTTCACAAATAAACAGGTCACCTAGATTTCGAGTTACAGTTGAAATAATAATTAAAAGAGGATTAAAAATGACTTTGATTTGCCGTGAGAATACCAAATCTATAATCCTAAAGGTGATGCGAATGAGCCGGTGTTAGTTGCAGCAATATTTTTTGATAATCTGTTATTGAATTTAATGACTAATCGAATTTTGTTGAAATCTGTGAAACATTATTGGATAGGTTTTAATTGTAATTCATTGACAAGAAACGAAAATATATATTTCCAGATGGGTGTTAATGTCAGTCAAACAAAGTCCAAAGTTATTGCTACAGTTTTCATACTAAAATATAGGTCTTGCATGATAGCCATAAGAGATTTATTCTTCCTTATTACTCTATTATATTCAAACAATTATATACCGCAATTTTTTATCGTCGAAGGTAAAAATTGTTTCATATAACTATTAGAGTAGTATTCACAAAAACGACCACTTCCAGGAATGATGACTACCAACAATAATCACCTTGTAAACATTACAATGAAAAATGCGTTACCAGTAATAATCACAAACAATGACCACTCCTGATTATCAATACCTGGGTGATTAGAACGAGTAGTTGTCATTAAGAAGAGTGATTGTAGGTAATAATGATCGCCACCAATAATCACCATTCCAATATTAATCACAAGCAGCAGTAGTAAATACTGAGAAGGATCATTATCAATAAGCACCACTGAAAATAATTTTTGTTCATAATGATAATGTTACCAATTATGATCATCGTCAATAACCATCAATATTTAATCATAGATGGATAACCTATAATTTTGTTTAATAGTATTGATTGCATTTGGATTCTTTTACATAGAATTGTAGTGAGCATGTTTAAGGATTCCTTCAGCATTTAGTAGTAAAAAGATGGAAAAGTACGTGTACAGAACTGGCGTAATAAACTGTGCATGGTTAGATCTTTTTCCAACGTGTGCCCTTTTTGTTTTAGGAAAGACTGTGTGTACCTTCTGGAAAGCTGCCTTCGCAAAGATTCCTTGGCGTGGCAACAAACACCTCGGAAAATATGCTCTATTTTAGTTCCAAAATCAAAAAACAAAGAGTGCCTTTCTTTGACACACAAACAAAAAAGTTCTTNACTTTTGAGAAGACAATGAAAACTATAGTGTCAAACTTAATCAATATGCAAAAGGCTTGGTCTTATTTCCTGCAAGATGGCTTAGTTCACAAATAAACAGGTCACCTAGATTTCGAGTTACAGTTGAAATAATAATTAAAAGAGGATTAAAAATGACTTTGATTTGCCGTGAGAATACCAAATCTATAATCCTAAAGGTGATGCGAATGAGCCGGTGTTAGTTGCAGCAATATTTTTTGATAATCTGTTATTGAATTTAATGACTAATCGAATTTTATTGAAATCTGTGAAACATTATTGTGGAAATATATATTTCCAGATGGGTGTTAATGTCAGTCAAACAAAGTCCAAAGTTATTGCTACAGTTTTCATACTAAAATATAGGTCTTGCATGATAGCCATAAGAGATTTATTCTTCCTTATTACTCTATTATATTCAAACAATTATATACCGCAATTTTTTATCGTCGAAGGTAAAAATTGTTTCATATAACTATTAGAGTAGTATTCACAAAAACGACCACTTCCAGGAATGATGACTACCAACAATAATCACCTTGTAAACATTACAATGAAAAATGCGTTACCAGTAATAATCACAAACAATGACCACTCCTGATTATCAATACCTGGGTGATTAGAACGAGTAGTTGTCATTAAGAAGAGTGATTGTAGGTAATAATGATCGCCACCAATAATCACCATTCCAATATTAATCACAAGCAGCAGTAGTAAATACCGAGAAGGATCATTATCAATAAGCACCACTGAAAATAATTTTTGTTCATAATGATAATGTTACCAATTATGATCATCGTCAATAACCATCAATATTTAATCATAGATGGATAACCTATAATTTTGTTTAATAGTATTGATTGCATTTGGATTCTTTTACATAGAATTGTAGTGAGCATGTTTAAGGATTCCTTCAGCATTTAGTAGTAAAAAGATGGAAAAGTACGTGTACAGAACTGGCGTAATAAACTGTGCATGGTTAGATCTTTTTCCAACGTGTGCCCTTTTTGTTTTAGGAAAGACTGTGTGTACCTTCTGGAAAGCTGCCTTCGCAAAGATTCCTTGGCGTGGCAACAAACACCTCGGAAAATATGTTCTATTTTAGTTCCAAAATCAAAAAACAAAGAGTGCCTTTCTTTGACACACAAACAAAAAAGTTCTTTTCCTAGTGGTTTTTCAGGTATGTTTTTATAACTTGTGGCCGTTACTCATTGTAAGAAATAATTTGTTCCAGGTTTTTCCTTTGAGTTGATTTGGTTTCCAAAATCCTGATCAATTGAAATTCTCAGGGTACGGATATATACTAAAAGTGAATACACCACAAAATTAATGTACTTCATAGTGATCTTTTACTATAATTCATGACCTTTGCTACTGTTTTTTGTTAACATTGTTTGTTATCGTACTTCATTAGTGTTAATTCTTATATTTGACGAGAAAAGGATGATTGTTTTCTTTAGAAAGCATTTTATTTACCAGCATTTTGAACGGCTCCTGTGCTCATAGGATAGGTTAATATCCTCTAACCGACAATGAATATACACAGGCAATGGCACCATCGAGATATTATCAAAAAAGTAATTTTTGGATGACATTCATTGGTTTTATGCTTCATGGATTAGGATAAAGACTACTAAATTCACAATATTTGTTGGTATAGACAAGCCTCTCATCATGCAACCGTATTCATTTTGCCCTACGAAAATGTCTGGTTTACAAAATCAACTCTAAAGTACTTGAAGAGGGAATACTCTAGATCCTTTTCGTTTCATGATTGCTCTGGCGTATGTACTAACAAACACTTTATTTTAACAATAGCATAACCCTTCGTCTCCCCCTAGAAATGTGCCGCCAGTATCTTATTTCCCAACCTAGGCTTTACTGATGGCAAATCGTTGGTTTTTCATAGAGTTCCAACTATTCAGGGTCGCATAATTAACTTGGAGTCTTTTATTATGAAAGCGGATTTAGCTAAAAAGCTATTAGAAGACTATGACTATGATCACAGGTGAAAACCTTGGTATTAGTGATCCAAAACTTCTACCAGGGACTGTTTTTTGCAGATGTCCATCTTTGCACTTTAGATTTCTCTACCGGCGTAGATATTTAGTATTTGAAAGGCTTTTGCATGGCAAGCTATGGAAAATGTTGAAAGGATCGCAACTGCCTTATGACATTGGCTATCCCTTTCTGTGCTACAATAGAATATGTCTTCCGAGGTGTGTCTACGTTCTGGTCTTACATGGGAGCCGAGTATCGGTCGCAGAATATGTACTCAGACCCGACTTCTGTACAATCCATTAATATCTTATATGTTGATTACGTAATGAACGAGTCACCATATGGATCTGTAGGGCTCGTCAGCGTGACAATCAGACGAAGACTGCTGAAATATGCAAGGCAGTGCATTTGTGGAACTTTTGAACAATCTGTCCACCCTGCATTGTTTAAAAATATCCCTTAAATGTTCAGACCTGCTCGATAGACCGCACTGTGTATATCAATGGCCTTATGCGAGATACAGGATTACATTCTGACGAAGTGATACATGTAATGCCGTGATGGAGAGTATTAAATGAATTTTTTCTCTGTAAATTTTTTCTTCGAGTCAACGCTCGTTGATGATGCGAGGAAGAGTAAATAAAAACAAATTATGTAATGTCTGTCATATTTGTATTCCTATAGCCGACTTCAGAAGTGGCTAACCCTGCTTCAAAATTGACTGAGTCAAGAGGCGGCCTGGTATTTCCCCGATTTAAGGTTCTTTCCAGGTCGACCCAGATTTCTTGATCAGACTTAATATAGGCACTTACCGAAATCCTCGAAATATAATGTTTGGAGTGCCAAGATGTTCAAAGGTCAATTAATTTTCGCTAATATCGCCAATGCCCAATTTCAACTCTATTTTCACTCCCACGTAATCAAGAAAGTTCTTACGTATAGGTAAAAAGCAGATAAATGTAGATATATAAGGAAATGGCCCTCTATATTTTTTGGATTTTGTAGAGATGAAATATGAGAAATGCAGTCTGTATCAATACAGTGTTTGTAAATAAGGTTGCTATTATTTGAACAAAAGATGATTTCTACTAACGATTGGCTTTAATTTGAAGTTTTTGTTATGTTTTGCAGTGAATACACCATGCCAGCCTACTCCATGCAGAAGTGATGAAGTGTGCATTGTCAATAAATCTTGTAATTCGAGAAGTACAAATTGCACCCAAGCCATTTGCTCAAAAGGCAAGATATTTTTTGGATTTCAATTATATTTGGGGTTTTATAGTTTGTTTTTAAATTTTCGTTGTCATATGTTTCTATTGGCAATTCGTTATGACCTCAACTTTGTAATGGTGATTTTCAGGTAGCGAAAGAGCTGTTAGAAATTTGGCGGAAAGTGTACATCCTTTTTTCAGAGATTTTTATTTCTGCGCCTGACTAAAGCTTAGATGGAACAGTTACAACCTATTTTTATGACTTGGTATTTTTTAAATATATTAGACAACCACAAAGGAGTTACGAAATTATTTAAACACAAATACATTTTATTCTATACATTTTATTTATATCAGTCCAGAATGGATTTCGTAGCAAACTAAACTAGCAATCTCTAACAAGCACAAAACCAGAAAAGAAAATGGTTCGTCATTTATGCAATTTAAGATTGCTGAATCCAAGAAACTTGTGAAAAAGGATCGGTTGAATCATATTGAGAGTAGAATTGAAGAACTCAATAACCTCCCACCACACAAAATGTATCACGCTGCATTAAAAAAGCTTGAAGCACAACCTAAAGCCATAAGTTGGGGCATCAAAGACAGAAACGGAACCGTTTTAACCAACAAAGATGAGATTCTCGAACGCTAGGCAGAGTTCTATGAAGAAGTGTATTTCGACAACCTAAATCAAATCGCTATCAAGTACTCGACTTCTGAAGAAGTTCAGATGATTCCCATTTTTCAGGTTGCTGATGGCAGAAGATATCTCACATTAGCAACCTGAAAAATGGGAAAAGCCCAGGTCCAGATAATATCTACTCTGAGTATATAAAATCTGGCGGTGAACCTCTCCTCAATGCACTGCACAACTTATTCAATTGCATCCTAACAACAGGAACAGTACCACAACTTTTCAAAGAAGCTCTCATTGTTGTGATCTACAAGAAAGGTAATCGACTTGACTGTGGCAATTATCGCCCGATAAGCCTACTAAGCCACGTCTACAAACTCTTCGTTAACATAATTGCAACCCGAACCAAAGCAGACCTGCATGCGTCTTTTCCTAAAACACAAGGGGCGTACCAACTTGGCAGAGGGACCAGCCCTGGAACAAATAATCGACAAGTCTATAAAATTTAACAATCCTGTCCATATTACTTTCATTGACTTTATGGAAGCCCTTGACTGTGTCAAACCTTCCTGCCTATGGAGCCTAATAGAGAAAACATCGATAAACAAAAACTACATCAGGCTTCTGAAATAATCATATGACAGCTCAAAGGCATATATCAAAACAGATATTGGAACATCACGATGTATTGACATTCTGAAAGGAGTAAAACAAGGTGATGTGTTATCTGTTATTCTATTCTGCATCGTCATTGCAGCACTCGTGCGTCAAGTTGAAAATGAATGCACATCTGGCTTCTCAATTGGCGGTCACACTCTACATCGCTGGTATAAGTAAATCACGTTGCGAACTGCAAACTTTCCTCCATCTCCTAACTAAATATGCAGCCGAAGTCGGCTTGAAAATTAATGTTTCCAAAACCAAGTGCATGAAAACCGATAAAATAAACAAAAATCTCCACCTTGCCATTGATAAAAATGAAATCTCGCAAGTAACTGAATTTATTTACCTTGGACATCAACTCTCCTCTGCAAATGACGGACTTGTCGCTGTCCAACATCGCTTCGGCCTGGGATGGGCGGACTTTAACACGAATAAAGCAATGCTGACCTCGAAAAGGATATCATATCAAGTAAAATCGAAGATCTTCAACACCTATTTGTTACCGGTAGTTCTCTATGGACTGGAGTGTGTTAACTGGACCTCAAAATCCTTGCAAAAACTTCTCGTTTTCCAAAATCATATGATGAGATTCATGACAAACAGAGGACTGTCTGATCATACGCGAATTGAAGACCCTCTTCATACAACAAAACTCACTCCCATCAAATCCACAATTAAATCTGGGGTCTTAAAGCTCTACGGTTACACCAAACGCTGTACGCAGGGCTTAAGCAAAATCTGCTTAGAGAGAATGGTGGAAGGAAGAAGAAGTAAGGGAAAACAACCAAAACGATGGCGCGACAACATTAGCCATTGAACTGGACGAAACCTGGTGTCACTAAACACCATAGTCAAAGACAGAAATTTATGGAGACAGTTATCACATGTTGATGCGCAACCTGGCAGAGTAGGCGAATGATGATGACACTTTATTCTAAACTCGATGTGTAAAGCTCTGGAGATCATCGTCAATCATCTTTCTACAGAGTGTCTGTCGCATAACACGCATGTCTCTTGATAGTGCTTAAGATATAGAGGTGATTATTAATTAGTGCTTATATCATGGTTGCTAAAACTATAAACGGTACGTAACGCAAATACATAACAGTTTTATTAACGAAAATTGGAAAACTCTGATGCTGTTTGCTAATTATAAGCATTTGCTGAATATCTTTTTTTGTGACTGTGCCATACCCAGGACGGCGCCTTTAATCGAGAACCTTATTCGTGTATATGTGTGTTGATCTTCCATTAGCTGTTGTGTGTGCCCTTTCGGTTTAATGAAACCGACGCCCTACTTATTTACACTTTTGTATAAACATATGTAACATTAAATCTATTATTGTAACCACAATATTTAATTTCTATTGCAGGTTGTGTTATCCCCAAAACAACTGTACGCCTTCGGGGATCGCGGTATCTCAAGGTATTCAGGGTTTTCCGCTTATTTCGAGCATTATTTTGTGGTTTGTAGTAATAAATAGTTATTCAACATTGTATATAATAATAGACAGTGTTTATAAATACAAATTATAGTTAAAGCTTACATTTATTAACCCAGAAACGAATACTAGTGCGCTATATATTTTTTCTATTATATTATATATTATTACATTATATATTATTACATTATATATTATATTATATTATATTTTATTATATTATATTACACTATATAATATACTATATAATATTATATTTTATATTATATTATATTACATTATATTTATTATATTAACTGTAGTTTATTACAGTTTACATTACTTTAATCTACTGTATCAAAATTAGTTAAAGTTAAATCCTACTTTAGCTTTTGCTTCCTATCTCTGCTGCCGTTCTTTGCCCTGTAAAACCACGCAATTGTCATTCGCTATGTACTGTTGGTNACGACGAAGATATTATATTTTATTAATTATATATTATATTATATTATATTTTATTATATTATATTACACTATATATTATTACATTATATATTATTACATTATATATTATATTATATTACATTATATTTATTTTATTAACTGTAGTTTATTACAGTTTACATTACTTTAATCTACTGTATCAAAATTAGTTAAAGTTAAATCCTACTTTAGCTTTTGCTTCCTATCTCTGCTGCCGATCTTTGCCCTGTAAAACCACGCAATTGTCATTCGCTATGTACTGTTGGTGTATATCTCGCTCATTTGGTGTCAGAAGTGGGCAGCGACAGAAAAAAGTTGAGTATTAAATACCTGCATGCTGGATGGTAGAAGCCGCTATACACAAATAACTATAAGCAATAGTACCCGCATTGTTAAATTAACAGTCAACAGCTTACCATGCGAAAGGTTACTGCTTCGAGCCTCAGTCAGGTCCCTGAAGGAATTTGCCTAATTCATTTCTCCTTTTTAACTCTAAATTGTACATGTTTTGGGATAAAGAATTGGGAAATGAAAGAAACCACCTAATCAAAACAAAAAAAATACAAAGTGAAAAATTGAATAAGAAAAGTAACCGTTCACACTACTGCGGCTTCCGGCCTAGCTTAGAGTGAAAGGAGTGAAAAAAGATAGGGTGGTATCATAATCCAAAAGAAGGTCCACATACCCAACGTCTTCAACCACAAAACACTGAAAGAGAATTTTAAAAGTTTAGGTAAAAGCTATTTTCAATTTGTATGTGAACATGTTTGAAGAAACGGAACGTTTTTAACAATTGAGGTGAAAACCCATGAAGATTTGTGCTGTGTTTCAAACGGAATTTTCTGTCATTTATTGACCGGGGCATTTTCCATATAGTCTTGTTAGTTCCAATAATGCTGCAACCATTTGTTGCACAGAATGTCTGCAAGGTCTCATTGAAGATAGCTAATTTTCAATGAGACTTTACTTGGTATCAGGAGATATTGTTTTTTTAATTCATCAGTCACTTTCATTGTAAGCAATTGTTTGGTTAAAAAAAGTCCTTCAAGTCACGTGAAAATTTTAAGGGTAATTTACTTATGAATCAAGTACACAATTTTTCTTTGTGGTTTATTTTTCTAAAAGGTAAACTATCCTGGAGAAAATGGACATTGTAGTCAGGTTTGTAAATGTCAAAAAGGACGAAGAGGATATATGTTACAGTGCATGCACCTTGGGTGTTCATTAAAAAGGCGTTGCTTTACCCATGCAGGTATCTTCGGTAAGCTGGCCAGTAATTCCATTTTTGCTAAACTGTACTTTACATATATCAAAGGTCGTATTTGAGTACTGCTGTCTAACGGAGACATTTTTGTAAACAAATAACAGGTATCATTCGTATATTTGTATTCATATATGTTATCATAGAATTATATTATAATTTTTGTATTTCCATCTATCTACCCAGCCATCTATCTATCTATCTATCTATCTATCTATCTATCTATCTATCTATCTATCTATCTATCTATCTATCTATCTATCTGTCTATCTATCCACCCATCTATCTATCTATCTATCACTGCCAAAATATACTGTATGTACAAAGAGACTCCGTCTTACTACTTTATGCTATGTAGCCTGTGTATGGTATGAGACCTTTTCTGTCTTATCATTTACTTTTCGATATTTCTTGTGGTAGTTTTCTAATTTTTGTCTCCTGAAAATTTTAATTATAGTCTTTTCTGACATTTTTTGACTAATGAAACAGTGACTCTTTTAAATAATAGTAGCACTAAAATTGTCCGGTCTCCTTATAAGTGTTTAAGTGGTAGCCTCTTGTCTGGAAGCCAAAATGGTTGAAAATGGTCTTGAAGGAAATATCACACGCCGTTCCAAATATAGGACAGTATTTTTCATAGAAAAAAAATTATTATTGTTATTATTAGCATTATTCTCACATCCTGGATCGAAACTACCGGATTTCATAGTTGTTGCCTTAAGATAGGGCCTATTCGACTTTAGTCATTAAAGGCTTTTCTCAGAATGATTACTGTGCCTGATCTCGCAGACTCTGAAGGATAAAAACGTCATATTTTATGCCATTTCGATCTAGAAAATATAGTAGACGTTTTGGGATGAATCCAAGACCTTCATTTACAACAAGAATGATCTTTGATCTTACTGGTGACATTTTACGCTCGAGCAAGTTTTACTCTGGGCTCTGTTTGGTTGTTAGTCTAATTCATCTCCTAAATGGCGACTTGGTGGTTATCATGTATAGCCTCATAAATTGGAAGCAATTTTCTGTTTTCCCTATTTTTAGGAGGATTAAACCTCGTTTTCGGTGATTGCTGACTCTGTCAGTTAAGAGCTTGAAGTCCCATAAGACCTTTCGACCTTTGGGCCTTTAGTTATCGTTTTTAACGACAGGTTCGAGTGAGTGTCGATACCATTTGTTGGCTGCGCCGAGTCAATAGGCTTGGCTTATGCTCCAATGAAAGTTTAACACACCTTGCCCTATCGCCATTTGTAGGATTTTTTTGAAAGCAGTTCACAGGCACTTACAATGTGTGTAACATTCTTCACTTTCACTCCGCACAAGCGGCACTTATCACTGTATTCTTTGTGGTAATTTTTTTAAAGGAATTAGTACCAATGCTTATTTTTTGCTGTTCATAATAGACTTTATGGTTCGCGTTTTAATACTCACCGTGTTAACCGTGGCCATAAAACCTGAGTTTTCAGTCCATTTGTTTTACATTCTTTACGGAGCCCACGTGAGTTGCTTACATGAAGTAGACGTTATTTGTCACTATGTACTAACTATTGTTGAAGTGTGATTTTCTCGGTGAGAACACACTTTCTTGTGCCTATGAAACCTCTACCACCGTTCTTAAGTTGTATTTAAAGCCTGTCAATGTTTGATTTGCGGTAGAGGGCTTCCAAACGATGGTCGTTCATGTTGTTCTGTTCATATCTTAGGTCTCGTGCTGTATCCAGTCAATTATTCGGGCACTGCACCACACAACAGCGACAAATTACACTTTGAAGAAAAAGATTAGACTTCATGGGCTCAATATTGATTTTAACAACTTCTGAGGCGTTTAAAGTAGGATTTTCATATTTTTTAAATTTGATCTTCTGCAATGATGCCGCTTTCTCAAACACCTGGATATCCTTACCCACCTTTCTCAGGATTTTCTCTGAGCTTTACATTAGACAAAGTAACCCCATAGCGTTTCTTTAATTCTTCTTTTTTAAGGCTGGCAGCTGCACACTTAAAGTATCCGAACTCTAAATCGTGGCCATACTACGAAACTGAACCATTCTGATCATTGAACCGATTTCATTACCAAACAAACCAAAAAGTTTATCTTTAAAAAGTAAATAATAGACTTTACCTCGTGTTTTTCAAGCTTGTATCCCACACCAGTTACCTTCGTTATGCAGGTGATACGATTCTGTTAGTAGAGCAGTAGTAAATAAGATAGTTTTAGAGAGCGCAAAAAAGGATTCGTGTATTAACACAGAGAAGACAGACGTGATGGTAGTAATAAAGGAGCTGAATGAACTAACCTTTTACTTGTGTTTGCAATGGAAAATGAAGGAAGGGAATCACTTCAATTATTTATGAAGCTTGATTACAACAGATGAAATGTACGGTAGGTAGAGCATAAAAGAAATGCAATGGCTGAAGACACTTTTGAAATAGTGGCTCCGTTCAGTCCAGAGATCACTTTACAAACAAAAGTGAGAGTGATGGAATGTTGTGTGTTGCCTGTTCTAAATTTTGAAAGTGAGACGTGGACTATACCCGAAGGAATGGAAATGAGAATTATACGGGAGCAATGTGGTTCCTGCGGATAGTATTGAGAGTAACTAGGGCAAGTCATACAACGAATATAGAGGTTGTAAAACAGGAAGTAAAAGAAAGCTGATGAAAAGAATAATGAAACAAACATTATTGTTCTTTGGGGACATATGATACTTACGGATAAGCTAGAAAGAAAAGGAGCAAGGAAAAGACAGAGGGTGATGTTTCTTTAAAGAATTAAAGAATAGAGCGGGAAATCAACTTAGAAATTTAGGAAAAGTACAGAAAACAGAAACGATAGGCATAAACAGGCCACCTACATCATGGAATAGAGCATGACAAGAAGAATAATCCCATACAAGTTGGTCTATTTTTAACCGTCAGTGGGAGAAGAGGTATGCCGAGAGCAGTTGGGAGAAGGTGTCACCTTGAAAAATTCTCCTGCTTTTATTCATGTTATCAAGACATAGTTTTATGAATAAAACTTTGTTTTCTTGTCATCGTGCATATTGACAATAACTCAATGACCTTCTGGAAACCTTTCGAAAATTTTCAAACTTTCAGAGGTTTCGATTTTCTTTTCCCCAGCTCTCAAATTGAGAGGACCTTCCGCAGAATCCTTGGAGTACCCAACAGTGCCGTTTTTTTGTATTAATTCCAGTTTTGCATCGACCGATAGTTTTCCAAGATGGTTTCTACAGTCCTTGAACATAGCTCCTAGTTTCCCAATCACAACGGGGATAACAGCTTTCTTCAAATTCCAAAGTCTAATAACCTCGTCTTATACATTTTGGTATTTCTCTCTTTTCAGTATTTCTTTCTTTTTCACACGTTTATCGCCAGGGACTGCAATGTCTCTTATTACTGCTTCCTTCTTTATTTTATAGACAAACACAATATATGGCTTTCTCTCAACAATATTCTTGTCACATTGGATCATGAAATCCCACAAGACCTTATTGTTGTCATTTTTACAATCTCGTTAAGGCGTTTCATTGTACCATGCATTCGCTCATTCTAAGCCATCTTGCTATCTTGTCATGTCAGCGTTTACATTCCAGTTGAGCAAATTTGCTACATTCATTGGCAACATGCATGACACTCGCCTTTTTCGGGACACATTCTACACAGAGATATTTAGCCATTTGATCAGTATGGAATTTCAAGTAATTGGTTATCAAGGGTTGTTCTTGAGCACTGCAAATCAAAGCTTCTGTGGGGATCTTGAGGTCTCTTTTGCCAACCATAGCAATGTCTCATTCCATTTCACGTCATCTTTATCTCTTACATATCCACCGTGAAGCCTTTTATATCAGTTTTTTCTTTTCCCTTTTAAAGACAACCGGACCAACTGACTCTTCGACCCCCAAATACTCATGCGCTCTTACCTTTTCTAGCATTTATTCTGTACTATCTTTCAGATACCAAACAAGACTGTTTCCTTCAACTCTCACAGCATTCTTAATACAAATTAAACCCATTCCGTCATCTTTCCGTTTCACACATTGCTTGTCTACATCACTGTTGTGGTTTGTGCTCCTGTTCACTGTCAACAGTTTTCTCGTTCTTCTGTCTAATCCAGTCAATTCATCTTTTCGCCAGTTTATCACTCTAGTCCGGTAGCGCATAATAGATACCGCCCATGTATTTATTGCTTTGATCCTATTTCGACCATTCAGCTTCGATTGTAGCACTTATTTGGTACGCCTTTGGTATACCTTCCAAAACGTTTCCTTCATCGTCCTTTACTTTACCTTATCAGCTTTATTAATCCCTAGGTATTTGTACCTTGCCTTAGTCACCTCCTTGATAATCTCTCCATTGCACAGACATCCCTTGGTCTTATGCAGTTTCCCTCATTTTGAAACTAGCACTCCACACTTTTGAATTCCAAACACCTTGATAACTTTACTGATGTCATGTAGTGTCGATAGAAGGCTGTTGACCTCTCTTTCATTATTTCTTTTCTCCTTCATTTTTGGAGGATAGTTTTGAATCGTCCATGAATAAGAATTATTTTCTTTAACATTGCCTAAGATGTACCCAGCTGACATTCTTGTACGAATTGATGACCAACCTGTTACACAGATGAAAAATAGTAGAGGCGATTGACCCTACTATTTGTCATTTCTCTGGAAAATTCCTCTTTTAATATCAACCTCTCCAAATGACTCCCCACACGCATTTAGTTTCGTCTTCCAATTATTGATTGTTCTCTCAGTAAATCAAACTATATCATCTGAGATCTTCATGATTCATGTACCCTAGAATCCACGAATGTGCAACTATGTGATATGTGTTCCCTTGTAGTTCACTCTCTTTAGCTGTTGCGTTTCTCCGCTACTTTCTTCTAAACGACTCATTGTTTGTCTTGGCAATGTTCTGTCTAAGTTCTTTTATGTCTCATGCCTATGCAGTGGTTTATCAATCCACCCATCCCTATGCCGTTTTTTATTCTGTTGTTTCCATACTTTGGAGTTTTTTATTTCATTTTTTCTCAATATTCCTTCTTTTTCAAACAGTGTCATTTTTTCGTGTTCATTATTGATCACATAGCAACCAAGACTATTCTCACTTCGTACAGTCTGTTCTAATTGCTTTTAGGGTAGAAGTTTTAATAGATGGTTTGTTTCTTTCTTGTTCTTCTTTTCAGTTGTTGTAGTTAATTCTTCATCCAATTTGTCAAACCAGCTCATTACTTCAGCAATGACATAGTTTACATATTTACTGAAATGATTATATACTTTATGTCCAGTCTTGATGTAAGAACCTTTTTCGATCTTCGTAGGTATTCCTTTTGTACAAGTTCTTCCAAAATTTGATTCATAATCTCATCTATCTCCAGCATACCAAGATACTTTTATCTTTCTTTACGAACGCTATTAATTGAAACACAATTTGCCAGTTGTACATCGTCACTGTTCACGACGTTTCCTCTTTTCATTATAACCACTCCACACTTCTGAACTCCAAACATCATACTTATGTCGTCACTGAAAACACACTGTTCCTACCAGCGACCCAATCTCATATTCATCCTTTGCAAATAACTTCAAATGATCCATGAAAAGGAGATGATTTACCTTTGTTTTACCCAATTTAATTTGATATCCAGCCTTACACTTTCTGAGTACCATCGACATAGATAAAAGGCGAATCACAAAAGGTAGCGGGGACAGTCAGTCACCTAGGAAGATTCCTCTTTGAACAGTTATTTTTCCTAAATCTTCTTTCCCTGCTGTTAATATCGTATTCGACCCTTCCAATGCCCTAGCTTCGAAATCCCTGGAATATCAGTCAGATGCGTTATCCATTGGGCCACAGGGCTGGTCTTGCCCAATTTTATCTTCCCCATATGCCTAACTTCACGAAAACACTATATTTAATTACAACAAACACTATTATACCACTTTTTTCAGCTCATGGAGACAAGTTTCGCATTAAATGCAATATCTGCGTTTGTGATGATGGTACCCTTATATGCATGAAGAAAAATTGTCAGATAGCAGACCGCAACAATGGTAGGAAAACTAATTATTTTTGAAAATTTGAAAATATTTTGGTGGGTGGTAAATAATTAAGTGTGCGTAAATGAAGTAAATTTTCAAAGGTATAGCTTCAAAATCAAGAACATCTTTTTTCGTCGTAATAAAAGTGACTCATGGCTTGTTTCTGAAGTTACCTGTATCTTCAAAGTTAACTGTTTTTACAATTTCGCTTCGACTGCTGATCACTTCAAGGTGTATTAACTTTTGCTACGTTACGTGCTACTCATAAGGGTCTTTATCGTTTTATGAGTAGAAGGTAAACAAACAGATTTGCATAGTATTTACGTTAATCTATTGCATTATCACACGTTACATTTATTCTTGTATCGCACCGTTCTTGGATGTAGTANAGTCTGTTCTAATTGCTTTTAGGGTAGAAGTTTTAATAGATGGTTTGTTTCTTTCTTGTTCTTCTTTTCAGTTGTTGTAGTTAATTCTTCATCCAATTTGTCAAACCAGCTCATTACTTCAGCAGTGACATAGTTTACATATTTACTGAAATGATTATATACTTTATGTCCAGTCTTGATGTAAGAACCTTTTTCGATCTTCGTAGGTATTCCTTTTGTACAAGTTCTTCCAAAATTTGATTCATAATCTCATCTATCTCCAGCATACCAAGATACTTTTATCTTTCTTTACGAACGCTATTAATTGAAACACAATTTGCCAGTTGTACATCGTCACTGTTCACGACGTTTCCTCTTTTCATTATAACCACTCCACACTTCTGAACTCCAAACATCATACTTATGTCGTCACTGAAAACACACTGTTCCTACCAGCGACCCAATCTCATATTCATCCTTTGCAAATAACTTCAAATGATCCATGAAAAGGAGATGATTTACCTTTGTTTTACCCAATTTAATTTGATATCCAGCCTTACACTTTCTGAGTACCATCGACATAGATAAAAGGCGAATCACAAAAGGTAGCGGGGACAGTCAGTCACCTAGGAAGATTCCTCTTTGAACAGTTATTTTTCCTAAATCTTCTTTCCCTGCTGTTAATATCGTATTCGACCCTTCCAATGCCCTAGCTTCGAAATCCCTGGAATATCAGTCAGATGCGTTATCCATTGGGCCACAGGGCTGGTCTTGCCCAATTTTATCTTCCCCATATGCCTAACTTCACGAAAACACTATATTTAATTACAACAAACACTATTATACCACTTTTTTCAGCTCATGGAGACAAGTTTCGCATTAAATGCAATATCTGCGTTTGTGATGATGGTACCCTTAAATGCATGAAGAAAAATTGTCAGATAGCAGACCGCAACAATGGTAGGAAAACTAATTATTTTTGAAAGTTTGAAAATATTTTGGTGGGTGGTAAATAATTAAGTGTGCGTAAATGAAGTAAATTTTCAAAGGTATAGCTTCAAAATCAAGAACATCATTTTTCGTCGTAATAAAAGTGACTCATGGCTTGTTTCTGAAGTTACCTGTATCTTCAAAGTTAACTGTTTTTACAATTTCGCTTCCACTGCTGATCACTTCAAGGTGTATTAACTTTTGCTACGTTACGTGCTACTCATAAGGGTCTTTATCGTTTTATGAGTAGAAGGTAAACAAACAGATTTGCATAGTATTTACGTTAATCTATTGCATTATCACACGTTACATTTATTCTTGTATCGCACCGTTCTTGGATGTAGTAGCATTAAGTTGAATAAGGTATTCGTGGTACAGAACGTAAATAGTGCCCTTAAAATCACGTTCATTTTGGCCGAAAGCTCCTTCACTGGCTCTCGACGAAAAGGGCACCTGAGAGTGAAAAAGACACAAAACAAGTGAATTTTGATCAATACGGAAAAGGATGAGAGGATCGGGGAAGCCCGGCACCTTTTGTGATTGGCTAAAGAAAACAAAAGGGCTTGATCCTCCTTGTAATGCCATTGACAATGTACTGTTTAATTTAAAAGTATCATTCCTGCAGTATAGGAATAGGTCTATACCATATACCTATTTATATTTATACTACCAAAATCACAGTTAGGATTTCAGTGAATGCTTTTGCAATCTTCAATTTGGCGGAATAAGATTAAAGTACTTTTTTTAAGTGCACCATAGGAAAAGGATAGAACGAGAAGGATGATAATTTGGTGTTACGGGTTGTGATGTTGCTAAAAATTGGTAATTTTTCGGAAAGTGTTTAATATCTCTGACTTTCGTATTGGTTCCATTAGAGTGAGGTCATATTTCTCAACCAGCATTTGGTGTATCGAACCACTGGGTTTTTCTGGTTTTCTTTCTTGACAATTTATAAAACAAATTTTATATAAGCTGTCATAAATGGCAAGTATAAAGGTACATCTGGTAGAATATTCAAAAAACATTGTTAGCACCGAATTTGAGAATATCACAAAACAACATATAATAATATATAATTTCATATTATATATTATATTTTATATTATATTATATTATATTATATTATATTATATTATATTATATTATATTATATTATATTATATTATATTATATTATATTATATTATTATACTATATTATATTATATCCAAAAGATTAATGTACTGTAATGTAATATTCAGCATTATCACACTTAAGTTAGCGTCGTCACTGCCTTTAGAAAGAATAGAGTCGTCTGATCTCCCACTGACTTGAAAGTTTCGTGTCAGATTTCATATTTGATTTTGCAGGGCATGACGTAATGGCCGGAATCACTGAAGAAAGGCTGAAATACTATCCTTCAAAGATTTGTGACATGTTTGTTGTGTCGAGTTCTTCTGAAAAACTTAAAAGTTTGGATTTGCAAAGAAAAACGTCTCTTTGTCGCACTAAAATTGCGGTGTTCAAAATAGAAACAAAGCTTTAGTAAAATCGCGCACTTTTGAAAATTACCAGATGGGTTCAACATTAAACAAACAATTATTTTGAAAAAACGCTTTTTTTTTACTACGGACGCTTGACAAAAATCATTAAATAAACTATTTTGTTACTGAAGCACCATTTTGCTTAAAAGAGTGACATTCATAATAAACTTTTGATTTCTGACCAGTCAGACAACTACAAGTACCTTTTTGGAACTTCATGAGGGTTGAAATTTCAGGGCCTAACTGTACATATGCAAATTTTGTCTGTTGTAAGTTATTATATTATTGCCTTGTACTATATTCTATTATCTCATAATAAACAGAACATTTTAAATCAAATTCTCTCTTGACTGACCCACAGGGAACTGTTTCCTGACAAAAAATAAAGTTCCGTTGGTAACTGATTTACTCACTAGTGTGATACGTGATACAGAATTCCCACAGGTTTAAAATTGACCAATATTTATTGCTTTGGCTTACAATTTATTCATCCAAAACGATTGATATAAAACCATTCACTTATTCTATTTTGTGAGTTTATAGAATGTTAGACCACACTTGGGCAAATGCCTGAAAAGCTTTTCTCTTTAAAGGCTAATTTTAAGCCCTCTTTTTAATCTAAGATAAGGCGAGTTGGAGTTCAATGGTGTGAAGCAGTCAGATAGTAACTTTGATTTGATAGCATTAGGGGTGCATCCTAGGGATGAAGGTTTAGATGTTAAGATAATGATATTTGTTTTTCCATCTTTTTTGTTGAATCCACGTGGCCCTTTTCCGAGTTGCAAATTAGAGGGCTAAAAAGTATACATTTGATGAAGTTTGTCACTTTTTTCCCTCCTACAGACTTCCCATGCCATTGTAGTTCCTTATATAATCCAGTCTGCAGCATAAATGGAATTACTTATACAAACCTCTGCTTTGCAAGGTAAAAAGGGCTTTTAAGTCTAATATCTGTATTGCATTGATGAAAATTAGATATCAGTTAATTCATATTTTTCGTGCTTTTAACGCTCTGCGGTTAAACTGATTTTAAGTAATGTTTAAAGCACCTGTGACCCTATTGCAGTTGCCTGTCAACTTTGCTTTGTATAGTGGCGAAAATCTGAAATTTTATGGGGTTTTTATTAGGACTGGTGATGCGGGGGCAAACCTTGTACTCTATGCCTTATTCGCGAACATTTTCAGAATAAAAAGCGCAGTTCCATCAGATGTATGATGACGTAAGATGAAACCCACAACAACATATGTCTCTCACCTTATTTGAATAACAAGCAATGTAACAACTACCTTTAACATAGAGCAGTATTATTGACACACTCTTGGCTACAAAATTAGGTGGTTATCCTCGATTAGAGGAACAACAACAACAAAACTACAGTAACATTTAAATTTTGCCTATGCAAAGGAGCAAATTTCCCTATGTTAACAACCTGGATATATTCTTGTACAGAAACTCACGAAGGTTTTTGCCTGTCCAATTTTGCTGTTGTTTAAAAAATTCACCAAAGATTATTTATAATAAATACCGGATACACACACTGTTATCTGCTTATCAGATATCGTTTTTCTTGGCTTGTCTTCTATTAATCACACTATTATTTGTCATCGTATCCACTTTCTTTTGCTACTTCCACTGCTGCTGCTACTTCTACTGCCACAGATACTACTGGTACTATTTCCACCACTTCTGCCACCACCACTGCTACGTTTACTACTACTGTTATTGTTTCCTGGAGTTAAATATTAGATTTGAAGGTGAAGGTAATTGATTTACCCAGCACATTTGGCACTGCAAATGATTGAAAGAGGCGAAACATTGAGAAGCACAGAAAAGCTCGAATTTAAGTTCTAAAAATGGCAATTTCGTGTAAAATTTAGTAATAGCCGGAGAACACAAGGTTAACTCAAGTATGTGCTGAAGTGTACTGGAGGATACGTACTGCTCTTAAAAAATTTCTTTTACATATTTGATAGGTGTGCGGGTGTAAAAGATCACCAAATTTCAGTGGGTGACTGTCAAAATTCTCATTTATGTCAGAATAATACGCGCCACTCCAAACACAAGTAAGTGAATACTTTAGCCTTAGCCTTTTTTACTGTTAATTCATGATTTAAATTTGAAATGATTATCCTACTGCAGGCAACGGAGAAAAGACCATAGTAAAAAGAGCGAGTCGAGAGTTTTAAGAAGAATAAGCCAGCTATCATTTTTATTGAATAAAATCCGATTTTTTTATTATATTATGGTAGAAGAAGTGTACTTTGCTTCTTTTAGTACTTTAATACTTTTTTTACCCATGCAGTATTTCTAGAGTTGGTTGCGCAGAGTTGTTTTACTAAGGTTTTACTGGGTTTAACCGTTGTTTTTCCTACTTTGAATTTTACTCTTTTGTGAATTGTCGGAGATGAAAAGAACAACCGAGGAAAAAAGTCAAATTAAATGAAAATATGTAAAAAAAGTTTGCAGTTTACATTAACAGAAATTTGGCTTCAGCTAGACTCCAATTTGTAATCATATGATTACAGATTTGAAATTTAATACTTGAAGGCACTTCTTTACTTGATTTGCTATCTTGATCCTGACACTCGGGCTTAAAAAGTCGTAAACTACGTCTAAATCGGCGACTACATTGTGCAGTGAATGTTGTCTGTGCAGTGAATGTTGTCTGTGCAGTGAATGTTGTCTGTGCAGNTAATCCAGTCTGCAGCATAAATGGAATTACTTATACAAACCTCTGCTTTGCAAGGTAAAAAGGGCTTTTAAGTCTAATATCTGTATTGCATTGATGAAAATTAGATATCAGTTAATTCATATTTTTCGTGCTTTTAACGCTCTGCGGTTAAACTGATTTTAAGTAATGTTTAAAGCACCTGTGACCCTATTGCAGTTGCCTGTCAACTTTGCTTTGTATAGTGGCGAAAATCTGAAATTTTATGGGGTTTTTATTAGGACTGGTGATGCGGGGGCAAACCTTGTACTCTATGCCTTATTCGCGAACATTTTCAGGATAAAAAGCGCAGTTCCATCAGATGTATGATGACGTAAGATGAAACCCACAACAACATATGTCTTTCACCTTATTTGAATAACAAGCAATGTAACAACTACCTTTAACATAGAGCAGTATTATTGACACACTCTTGGCTACAAAATTAGGTGGTTATTCTCGATTAGAGGAACAACAACAACAAAACTACAGTAACATTTAAATTTTGCCTATGCAAAGGAGCAAATTTCCCCTATGTTAACAACCTGGATATATTCTTGTACAGAAACTCACGAAAGTTTTTGCCTGTCCAATTTTGCTGTTGTTTAAAAAATTCACCAAAGATTATTTATAATAAATACCGGATACACACACTGTTATCTGCTTATCAGATATCGTTTTTCTTGGCTTGTCTTCTATTAATCACACTATTATTTGTCATCGTATCCACTTTCTTTTGCTACTTCCACTGCTGCTGCTACTTCTACTGCCACAGATACTACTGGTACTATTTCCACCACTTCTGCCACCACCACTGCTACGTCTACTACTACTGTTATTGTTTCCTGGAGTTAAATATTAGATTTGAAGGTGAAGGTAATTGATTTACCCAGCACATTTGGCACTGCAAATGATTGAAAGAGGCGAAACATTGAGAAGCACAGAAAAGCTCGAATTTAAGTTCTAAAAATGGCAATTTCGTGTAAAATTTAGTAATAGCCTGAGAACACAAGGTTAACTCAAGTATGTGCTGAAGTGTACTGGAGGATACGTACTGCTCTTAAAAAATTTCTTTTACATATTTGATAGGTGTGCGGGTGTAAAAGATCACCAAATTTCAGTGGGTGACTGTCAAAATTCTCATTTATGTCAGAATAATACGCGCCACTCCAAACACAAGTAAGTGAATACTTTAGCCTTGGCCTTTTTTACTGTTAATTCATGATTTAAATTTGAAATGATTATCCTACTGCAGGCAACGGAGAAAAGACCATAGTAAAAAGAGCGAGTCGAGAGTTTTAAGAAGAATAAGCCAGCTATCATTTTTATTGAATAAAATCCGATTTTTTTATTATATTATGGTAGAAGAAGTGTACTTTGCTTCTTTTAGTACTTTAATACTTTTTTTACCCATGCAGTATTTCTAGAGTTGGTTGCGCAGAGTTGTTTTACTAAGGTTTTACTGGGTTTAACCGTTGTTTTTCCTACTTTGAATTTTACTCTTTTGTGAATTGTCGGAGATGAAAAGAACAACCGAGGAAAAAAGTCAAATTAAATGAAAATATGTAAAAAAAGTTTGCAGTTTACATTAACAGAAATTTGGCTTCAGCTAGACTCCAATTTGTAATCATATGATTACAGATTTGAAATTTAATACTTGAAGGCACTTCTTTACTTGATTTGCTATCTTGATCCTGACACTCGGGCTTAAAAAGTCGTAAACTACGTCTAAATCGGCGACTACATTGTGCAGTGAATGTTGTCTGTGCAGTGAATGTTGTCTGTGCAGTGAATGTTGTCTGTGCAGTGAATGTTGTCTGTGCAGTGAATGTTGTCTGTGCAGTGAATGTTGTCTGTTACATGAAGCTGGACGCTGACAGATGGTGGAGCGTTGTCGTCACCATTATCATAATCATCATGGTCATGATTGCCATGGCCAGTGTCGTTATCATCATCCTCATCACTAGGATCTTCAGCATGATCATCATCATCATCGCTATCGATGTGGTCTGTATCATGATGATGATCATCATCATGATAGTCATTATGGTCAGTACCATCGTAATCAAACAAGAAATATGAGAAAGAATCTGATAATTCTCTAGGTATGGCCCACGTTAAAAAAATAACTACCATATACTCCAAAGTGAATGCACTCAGAATAAGGGCTTACTTTACCCTTTGCACACTTCAAATGTACACTTCATTCACAAAATATTAAGGAAAGCACCCCGTTCAATAAAGAGCAGCCCCTATATCCATTTAAATTTAACAAAATTACACTTTAACATGAAAATAAGCTAAAAATGGATGGTATAGCATTGGAACTTTATTCATGCGATTATAAAAAACAACAAAAAATAGAATGGTATAAGCCAGGTGTCATTGAAATCAACGAGCTGCTATATAAATTTTCAGCACGTTTTCCAGATATACCCACTAAAAGAAAAGCAAAGTCGTTTCTGTAACCATCTGAAAAAATTTGCCAGGATTCAAAAAGACCCTAAATTATTATTGTAAGAGGGTTGACCTCTGGATGGATAATAAAAAGTGAAAATGAAGATTAGAAAATGTCAAAGCCCACTTTTAGAATAGTTATGGTTGACAACGATTGGAATACTATAAGGTAGCAACCATAATCGGACTTTAGTGCTACAATGTAACGTAATTTTGAGTGCGTTTCTCGATCACAACTCGTAAAAACTGCTTGCTAACTATTTAATGGTTTTTGTGTGGCTTTTAAGTAGGCAAAGGTTTAATATTTTATGCAAGTTGCTGTAAATGAAAGTGTCATTAGTTCACTCTTTTGACATTCAAACATATGGACTATTTTGCCAAGAAGCTGTGGAGGTACAAATCGCAGAAAACCTGAAGAATATTGTTAAACAACATCACGTGCTATTTTTTATTCATTTTTGCACTGGGACCAAAGAAGTATTTGCAGGAATATGGATTTTCTTGTGTGTTTTTTTAATTGTGTAAATTTTCCTTCTTGTCAGGTGCATTCCGTACAGACCTGTTTGTTTGGAACCTGGAGTCAATTGCAGAACTCGTGAATGTGGTAAGACAATACCCTATCCTTCAGTGTTTGTTTGGTTGATTATTTATTGGTAACAAGGTTAGTAATGAAGGGGTAGATGATGTCAGTCTCTGAGCAATTTTTTTTTGGAAATCTTGGCTTTATCCGACCTCATCCTCTCATCCGAAGGTCCGTTGTTGTTGTTGACTGTAAAGAATCAGCGATTAAGACTAAGAATATATTGTTGATTGGATGAAATAGCAATAAAATGGATACGGAAAACAATTCTTTTCTCCGTTTAGCATTTAGAAACCAGACTAGATTGATTTTCATTCGTACCTTTATAATACTTGGGTAATAATACTTATCAATTCCACAATGATAAACATTAGGAATTTGCATAACACTGCCTTTGCTGATGGTTAGGGGTTAGTATTTTCACGGTCATGTAAATGGAAAAAAAGGTATGAGCTTGTAGACTGTGCTGGAGTTTTTTATTGCTGTTGAGGCTTGTTACGCTGCTATTCCATCAATATTTTAATTTTCAAAAACCATTATGCTAATTTATACTAATACATACATACTAGCGAGCTTTTTCAGTGAATTTACTAAAAATAAATTTTAAGGTGAATGAGTGGATAGCTTTTTGCAAGCAAACTCCGTAAGATGGTATTGTTTATTAGGGAACCTTGAAATTTGTTCCTATGAATGTGAAAATTAAATAATTGGTCAGAGAAGCAGTAAGAGAATAATTTCATTCGTCAAAGAGAAGTCTTCTCCAATCAGCATTGTGTAACTATTGAAACATAAGTACAACTGTATCAACTGTATATCCAAATCTATGTTCGTCTATCTATAACATGTTCTTCAGAAATACTCTTGAAAAACATTTGATTAGAGGGACACACGTTTGATCGCATGTGTATGCTCATAGATTTAATTTTGTTTGTTTGTTTGAACGTCATTTTCCCCAGTAATTGGGGCTCTGACGGCGCCCTTCAAAGGGACTTTGTTTTGGCAGTGAGGAATTTTTTGGCCGGATGCCCTTCCTGACGTTAACCAATGGCTTTTTCTTTTGTAAAGTTCCAAGTTTTTGTCGTCGGCTTAAGGGAATCAAACCCGGAATCTCTTGGTTTAGGTGCAACTACACTCACCATTAAGCCACGGCTTCATTGACTAAGGAAACTTAGATAAGAGAAAACATAAAAATATTATTTTTCTAGAAAACAATCCCAATATAAAGAATATTAAACTATTTAAAGATACGCAAGACGAGGACTTTAAATAGATTCAGAAGGCTAAGGGTTTTTCTCAGAATCCTAAAATAGTTTTTAATTCAATTTTATGGCTCTAAATAACTTCTAAATAACCTTAATTGCCTCTGGACGTACTGCACAGAATTTGTCTCCGTTATCAGTTGCATGCTACAGAGTTGTTTACAGGTTTTCGGAGATAAATAGGGAGATGAAAGAAATCAATAAAGTGAAAAAAATAAAAATGTTCAAAGAAAAAAATAAACAAGGAACGTGACCCACTGCCTAAAATGGCTTCAAGCCTTGCTTAGGTTGAAAGACTTTTGTATATGAGAGGATTAAGGCTGATTGAACTCCTAATTTAAGAATTACACGTTACAATCTTAAAACATGGAGACATTTATATAAAATAAATGGACATAATGGTAAATAAACGTGATGTTTCGTATTTTAGTTAGAAAAAAGTAAAAGCTAATAACAGTTAACCTCTATCAACCTTTTAATGAAACGTTAGTTTTGCATTTACTGTTGGTATGGGAATATCAAGGTTGTGATCCATAAAAGGCCAAAGTTCTCTCACAGTATGAGTTGTAGTTTTCCATTGAAACACTAAATCAAGCTGGTCCTAATGCTTTTGATTTTTAAAAGTGACACTTGATTTACACACTGATTTACAGATAATTATCTTTGTACCGGTTCAATGGATCGTCAGTTCATTTGTTATTGTCTCGATTGAAATTTTTTCTTTTCTTCACATGCCTTGTATTGATAGGATTGATAGGATGTCAGGTTCGAGACACTTAAGTTTGACCTTACGTCACTAAGAGACTATAACCTGTGAAAAAGAAAATTGCTGTTAAAGCTGTGATATTAGCAAGATACTATGATCACTTTACAACACACCATGTTTTGCCAGAGTCATGGTAATTTGAACCCTTTATTACTAGGACTGACACGTTGATTCCCAGCAAACCCCCTCTACCGATATTCAATTCCCATTTAAGGTAATTTCTGAGTACAACTAATACATTAGGTCAATAGCATTCCGGGTAAATTCGCTGGTTTTCATGTCTTCCGGTATAGCCTCGTTTTAACGTGAGTTGAAGACTCGGGAAAAGTTGACTTATTGTCTGTTGAGTTTTTGTAAACCAATAACCAACGTTGTTATGCCCTAATCAAAATGATATTTAATTTTTATTAATTGAGTACTTAGAATATCATTGTAAGTCATAAACATTGAATGAGGCTCCCGTTCTGAATTGCAAATGTAATATAAGACACATTTAATGAAGTTAAACTTGCCGTTTTCATCCTGATTAATATATGGATACTATCCAATTTTCCATTTCGTTTTTAGTGCACGGAACACATTTGGATTTCCGTCAATCATTAGTACCATCTGAGGTAAGTAATAATAGAATAGAGAAATATAGTTTCAGTTAATTGAATTGTGTTTGATGTTGTACCTTATTTTTTGGTTTTCATTATTACAATTGCAAAAAGCTGGGAAAAAGATTTCTGTCGGTGAAAGTATGGGTCGACAATGGAGAAGGAAGCCGGCTGAAATTAGTAATGAATCTTGTTTATCAGTTCAAAGCAAAAAGAAAAGAAGATTATCTGTTGCAGGGTGGAGACCAGTTCTTGGGCAATTTGAAGAGCAGCTGTTAAAGAAAATTATTGATGAACTTGAGAAACATCATCATGTTGCTTGCAAGTTGATAACTGTATAGGCCCAAGAACTTGGTGTTGAGCATAATTTGAATGAATTTCGAGCGAGATGAGGTTGGTTGTTCAATTTCATGAAACAAAGCAATTTTTCAGTAAGACGACGTACAACTACTGGACAAACTATGTCCAAAGATGCTTTAGCTAAGATCGGAAACTTAATCAAATTTTGTGAAAAGGAGGTAAGTACATTTTCTTTCTCTCTTGGAAACATTGCTAACATTGACGAGACACCACTCTGAACTTATCTTCTGGAACGTGGATTAAAGACAGCTTCCCTTAAATCAACGGACATGAAAATCAGTGCATAACTGTATGCTTAGCTGTCAAAGCAGACAGCTCAAAAATTAAGCCGTTTGTTGTCATACTAGGAAAAAGTGCCATTTTGAAATGCTCCCCAAATTGTTGGATGAATTATCGTTTGATAGAAGATTGGGTCTCAGAAGTATGGGGGAGTTTGGTTTTAAGAAGAGATTTCCATTGATTTTGAAAATGAATACAATCATGGGTGTAATCTCAGGAGGGTGTACAAGTTCCTCCAGCCATTAGATTTCTCCATCAACAAACCCTTCAAAACAATTTTCCGAGAGTTGTATGACAGGAGGGTTTTGAAAAGGAGGGTTCGGATACACCAAAGAAGGGATAGTGAAGCCGCAAAACTATGTTTTGTAAATTCAGTGAGTTTTATAGGCGTGGAAGAAACAGGATACTGAATTTATCAGGAAATCTTTTGATATATGCGGGATGACTACGAGTGATGCTGACAAAATTCATTGCCTTGGAGAAGTACAACCAACCAAAGAAGCAAGATTATTTCTAAAGGTATCAGATGGAATCGTCGAATGTGAACCAAAGGCAACCTTAGATGATGAGAGGCGAGGTGAAAATGTAGAATTCAACTGACAAAATGTTAGAAGAATCTGAAATGGAAATTCAGTTATAATGAAACAATGTATTTTTATCACTCCCCCGCATACGGCTTCAATTCAAGTGCAGCTTCCATTCACGTAAATGCGATAGTTTCATAAATTAACCCAGTGTTATTTAAATTTCCGTTACATTTTTGAATTTGAGTAATTCGTCATTTAATCTCATGACCAACAGCCAAGAGTAAGTAAGTCCTTTTGCACAACCATTTCGTATAGGGCTACAGTGGTATTTTCTTTATATAGAATTTAAGCAAACCCTCCTAACTTTATATTGCATGGCCAATGCATACAAGGCAATGTGAATAAATGTGTTGGGTCCCCCAAAGAATTCTTAATATCTCAAAGGGTTGAAAATGTTTAGATTTACTAAAGACTAGGTTACGAGGAATGTAGTGATTGATGATGCCAGTTTTGTATATTGTAAACTGTAACTCTACTTTTTGTAATTTGTTTTGGATGTGGTAAAAACTTGGTATTCTGAAATACCAGATTAAGCACCTATTAAAATTTAAAACATTATAACTTGTCAAAAGTAACCGATATTGTAAAGGAAAAAGAATTTGAAGGGTTATTTTAATTAGAACTATGTTAAAACTTCCCACTGAAAATAAAGAGCATTTTTATGGAGGATCTTTGAATTTGTTGGAGTCAGATTTAAAGTCTAATTCTGTAGATTTTAGGTGCATAATATTGATTGCTATTTCTGCCTGCTGCATAATACGTACTAATACGAGACTGCTTCTCCCACAGTTCTCGATCTTTGACAAGCCTGTTTAGGAAAGTTGTATCAAAGTCTGTCCATACTTTGTTTTTCCTCCATTTTTTAAGTTGTTGTCCACTATTTCTTTTTCGTTAGTCATACCTTTCAAACAGACCTCGGTGACCTCACAATTCATCTGTTTAGAGTGGCCAAAGAGTTCGAGTACTTCAATTTTCATGATAGAGGTGATTGGTAGTAAATTCGAAAGACGTCCAGCTTACTGCTTAATGAATAGCCTTTTGCGAAGAAAACAGAGTGTCTGTCAATTATTGTAATAATATGCAACATATTGAATTCTTGCCAAGTGGGATTTGTGCTTGTAGGTCCAACGTCATTATCCAGCAAGTACCGAATTTAGTTGGTACGTTCTCATAAATCATCTGTTTCAGAGGTGCTCTTTGCATATCGTACTTCATATTAAATAATAGCATCCGCACAGTAGCTTATCAAGTATCCGTGTGGTACCTTTCTGCATCCATACAAAAGTCATTTTCCAGTTACACTGGAAGAACATCACCCTAAAAAAAATAAGATAGTGACTAAAAATGATATTAATCGTACTGTTAGTTGGTTTTACCTTTCCTTTTAATAACTTCCTGTATTGTTTATACTCGTCTATCTCTTGCAGAATAAACAGGAGGTATGTGGTATGGATGGCGCCTCTTACAAGCACGAAACTCATGCCCATGCTGCTATGATACCAATTGATTATCATGGACCATGTTGGATTGAGCTTGATCAGATAGAAAATGGTAAGCCATTTTTATGTTATTTTCACGTATTCCCTCCCCATAAAAACAAATTTTATGGTAGTGATTCGTCGGAAGACTGACATCCATATTTTATTCCCATTTTTAATGAAAATAGAACCGCCTTTAAATATTGTAACAGTTGATGTGGAGATACACCTTCCTCCTGGCTTTTTGAAATTTTGTTGAGGTTTTTTTGCCTTTGCACATGGAGGCTGTATTCATGCTGCACTAAAAATTTCGGAGGGGTTTTATCTTAAGTTGTTATTTCAATTAGCTTAAATGCCAAGGCCAGTATATTTTTTGCACATCACGTTTCCGGATATTATTTATTTATTTGATGCTCCTATTATCTTCAAGTTATCCAATAATTTATGATTTCAATGTTTTTGAATTCTTCAATTTGTATCGATTTCATTTAAGAGGGCTTTGTGGAGTTTTTTTATTTTGTGTAAGCCAACTTACTTCGTTTGAAGCTTAATACTTATATTTCCAGTGTTTTTCTTACCCTGCGAGTTTTTTATTTGAAGTTGTTGATTTGATTTTCAAATTATTTTCAGCAGAAGCAGTGAATGCAAGAAATCGTTGCAAGTCAGCGATTTGTAAAGTGCATCATTTTGAAGGGTGCTCGCCTTATCTGGATCCATTGACTTGTTGTCAAACATGTGGTAGGCTTATTTGCAATCGTTTACGGATTAGATATTCTAACAACGTCTTCTTAGTCTTTTAATGCTGGTAAGAACAGTGGCATTTCGAAAAAAACTAAGCTGAGGGTGTTCTATGTACCACCGACCAACTAATTAGGAACGTTTACACCCGATTTTGGCGATCAGAATATGTTTGTAATATTTCTAGGTGTATGCGCTGTCGCCTTCTGTCAACACCACACCGAGTGCGCTTTTTCTATCCAATATTTTCTGTTGTTTTATTTGTATGACACAGAAAATGACAGTGTTTCTGCTGAGAGTAATTATTATTATTTTGAAAAATCAGGAAACTCGTGATTTTTTCTATTTCCCTTGGAGTTTTCACTTTAATAAATACAGTGGGTGACGTCATTGTTTAAAGTCATTATTTGCTTGATACACCCTATGTACAATGGGTTGCTTGCCTTTGGATGTTTGTTATCATTCTGTCATGTGTTATGTGTATACTTATGTGTGTATATTTTAAAGGGACAACGTGTGAGTATAGAAAAATGGACATGTATTATATAAAAATTTTGTTTTATGATGAACGACAAAAAAACCCTGTCAGTTTCATGTTTTCACAATCGTCAGCAGTGTATTATCCACCGATACGGTGTACTTGACTTAAGTTATTGTCTTGTTTGAAAGAATATAGAGAAATCTGCTTATTTATACAACAGAGGGCATTCCGATATATATATATATATATATATATAAAAATATATATATATATATATATAAAAATATATATATATATATATATATATATAAATAAATGGATAGGTAGATGGATAGAAAGATAGAAAGATAGATAGATAGATAGATAGATAGATAGATAGATAGATAGATGGATAGATAGATAGATAGATAGATAGATAGATGGATAGATGGATAGATAGATAGATAGATAGATAGATAAAAGTTAAAACATGGAAGATAAAATATAGATGCTTAGGTAAAGATGTAAGACAGTCACAACCAGTTTTATGATAAGATATGCTTAGAAGAGAATTGGACCTTTGCAGAATTGGCAATTTAATTAGATCCTGTATATACAGTGATTATAGTACTTGTCATATAGTTGATTTTATTGACAAGTAAACTGTTTTTGTTATAACCATTTGGCCTAACAGAACCGTTTATCTAATTCATTCAGCAAACAGTATTTCTATCAAAGTGGAATTATCTGGTGAAAGTGCATTTTTATTTTCTTGATCTAAGGTGCTGTCATAAGGGCGTTATATAGTAAGAAGGAAAGCAAAGAAAATAGGCTATTTATTGAAAAGAAGCCAATAACAGTAAAGGATATTTTAACAGAGCTTCAGCAGTTGATATACGTTGTAAGTAGACCTGGGGTTTTACGTCCACTTTTTCTTTACCAGTGACTATATCCATTTTCCTTTTCAAATTTGTTATCAACTCTGCAACTTGCTCAATCACCACATATTTAGTAAGTATGGCACCCCACAGTGTTTTGATAAGATAAAATGTTCCATTTAACTTTCTTATTTCTAAGAATTTTAATGTTTCTTTGTGTTTAGTTGCTAACGGTTGTCAATGACGGAGTGAGTTAAGAAGAATGGTCACTGCAAAGAGTTATATGAACCATTGACTAACATTTAAGTTCACCTCCCGGTCTTCCCCGTTTCAGAACACTTTGGTACGAAGTACAGTCAATCTAGTGGAAGTGCTTCACCAATTGTAAAATAATGTATACAACTTTGGTCAAATAAAGCTACTTTGGATGCGAGCACGTTGATTTAATTAATGTCAGTTTGGGTGCTTTACCTTGGACCTGTATTGTATTTGTCAAAAAATTATTTTTCTTGTTTAATGGATTCAGATAAATGAAATAAAATTATGTCCTATAAACAACAAATCATATTGATTTGTTTTGATGATTAGTTTTCTGCATTTGTTTAAAAGTACAGCAAGCTGGTTGGATATCGTGCGGGTAAAAGGTTTTTCACCTGGCTGAAGTGAAAAATTGATTTGTGATACTTTTTAGAATTTTTCAAGCAAGACACAATTGAAATTTCATTGGAAGGTAAAAGACGATTGATGTTTTATTCATTGAATTAGGACCTATGTTTTAGTAAGGGTTTGCTACAGGATAAAATATTTTTGTGGCTGGAGTCCACTTTGTTGGAAATGTTAACTGCGTGTTATATATATATATATGTTATATATATGTTAAATATATATATATATATAAACATACATATACATGTATAATATATATACAGAAGGTGAAACATAAAAAATAATTCAGTCATCAGGCAATTATTATGATCGTTACATCTTGAAACTACTAGTCGCAATTACATTCCTTATTTTTCTATTTTTCAAGTTTCACTTTTTATATAATGCTCTGCTTCTCAAATTGAGCACTAAGTCATTAATACATGAGATTATATATACCATTTACCCATATATCCATTCATATACAGATATATCCATCTGGGTCTTTCTGTCTGTTAATCAAGCATATGCTAAAGCAGTAAAAGAAATAGTAAAAACTAAAGTAATGCTCAATCCATCCCCTACCAGGTTGTTATTTGACTCACGCCAAAATACCTAAAACATCAATACAATGTATTCGTTTCCGTAGAGTGACTGTGAAGTACGTGGTTATATGAATACCAAGGAGGAAATAGTGATCATTATTCAGCCAAGGCAACAATGGAAAAGTGGAGATCAAATTCATTCTATGAAGGTATAAAAACATTAGTTTTTTATTTATTACTTTTTTAATGTATTAAGATTTTTTAGTTTTGAAATGCTACTCTGAGCTGACCGGCCTTTTAATCATTCACCTGTCATTAAATGCATGAAAGATACGCCAATTCTGTGAATGGTTTTCAGTGAAAATTTCCAAAGTTTTTAAGAATTCTTAAGCCGGTACTTTGAACTAAGAGGTGTAACTTGTGCAATATCTTGGAAAGTATTGAGCAGTCAAGAATGTAACGGTATCTTTGGTCTGTAGACCAGCATTATTTTGTAGGTCTGTCACCTTGTCGCAGTCAACCGCCATCTATTCATCTTAAGCATCTTCTATTCTTCTCTACCGTAGGGTGGTGGGCTTATCAGGCCAATAAGGGTTATTAATTTTATTGGCATCGTAATAACGAGAAATGTATTAACTAACTGTTGCAAACTTTTTAAAATTTTATCCAGAATGGACAGGGTCACGTTTTCTGCTAAAATAATTTTGACTGTACAAAAAAACCATCTTGATATAAAATAGCTGTTCTGTCTGCCTTGTTCCTAAAAGATAATATGAAATTGGCGAAAAATTAGAAATACTAGCAGTTGCAAGGTTTCAATTTTGAAATTTGACCAATAGCTTTTCAAAATTTGATTTGAAAAAATAAAGGTTTAAGCAAAATATTTTCATATACAGTACAGATTTTTGATTAACCTATTTTTCTTTTCTATTCGCATGATTAATAACCTATGTCTAGTAACAGTAGACTTAACATAATCATCACCATCATTTTATTTCAACATAACATATTTCACATATTTTTCATTTAGCTTTAAATTATTTTATGTGCTCCCAATTTTGCCTGTTAATTTACGCCTTAAAATATTTAAAGAGCAACTTATTTTTAACTGTTCTAGTAAACAAAGTTCTAAACAATATTAGTGCTGGATTGTATGCAATAAGAGTTATTTCCTGCAAATATTCAAATACCTATAAGGTCTAAAACGTGGTTAGATATGGGATATGGGGTTCCTTTGCAGGTTTATTTATTGAAAGCCATGCAACACGGCCAGGCCAGCTAAGACAAAGCATATTATTGACGAACAGACTACACACGTTTCCAGACCTCTTGGCTCTAAATAGTCTTTGTACTTGATGCCAGAATTGTTCGTGGCTATTTACGAATGGTAGAAAAGAGTTCTTCCTTGGCAAAGATTGAAATAACAAATTTCTTGACCAGAATGAAGCGTTACTTAGTTTTGTACAAAGATATAAGCTTATTTTAATCTCAACCTTGCTCAAAGCATTGAAATCTGCTTTCCTAGTCCTGGGTCTAAGATTTATATCGATCAATTTTCTTGTTACCAGTGATGAAACTACCAAGGTAAGTAAAGTCGTTCATCAGCACCATTTTCTTCTCGTCAACCGCCTATGGTAGATAAAAGAGCTCCTGCCAACACATCTTTATTTTATTGACACTGATATTGAGCCATTGTTGACCACAACTTTAGCTATTTCATAAACTTGGGTTTCGATTTTCTCTGCTAATTCATTGATCTTGACAGGGCAGTCAATGTCAGGCATGTTTTTGCCCATCATTCTTACGAACATTCATTCTGTTAATTATAACAAGCGCCCGGTTATTGTTATCTTTATAATATACGGAGTAATGTTATTGTAAAAAAGTGAAACAATTATGTACATCGAACTAGATTCGAACCAGCGCCTTCGGCAATCCTGCTCACGTGCTCAACCACTTGAAATGTTGGCGTTCGGTTTCCTACAATTTCAAATCTTCTTAATCCATGTCATAATAATGTTATTTTTTATAAAATTATTTACTTTTCAAAAACCTGTCCAACAGGTTCCCAGAATGCAGTCGTCCCCCTGTACGTTGAGCACTTTTGATTTTGCGATAATTTCTTCTCCTTTAATGAAAAGGGGGCATGTGATCTACCACTTATGAACAGGTTTGTAGATTGTATGGTTTTAAGATTGACCGATGAAAGACAAAATTGTATAAATCTAGTTCAGCCACAATTTTTGTGCAAGGCCTTTGTTCAAATTTGTTACAGTTCTTTTAATTCGATTTTAGCCTAGCATTTATTTTTAAGATACGAATACGCTTAAAGCTTCAAGGGCAGACAGTTTAAAGTAGTTGGTGGAGCTAGGGCTGCCTTCCACTGCATTTCATTAAAAGCTCTTAATATTTAGTTTAAGACTTCACATATGGTTTTCAATTGTTTGGAACTCAATCACAAATATGGCGCTTGTCATTGATTTTGCCATTTGTCAAATGCTGTTTGACCTATGTTTTCTCATTTAAGTGTCTTGTGCCATACGAATACTAGTAACAACTTTCATCAAAAACATCCTTTTACTTAAAAAGCCTCGGCAAAAGAACTTTGGGGGCTTTTCAGTGTTTGCTGTTGGGGAAGTTTCTGGTCAGTTAATAACTCACTAAAAGTCTTAAGGCCCAACTTGCCAGCTTATTTCCATTTTTGAAGGCAAGCTAAACTACATTGTGCATTTGAGCTGCCAGAGATTTTTTGCAATCAGGCCTGTAAATGATTGCAAGCAACTTCTCTGTCAGTCTTTTCTCCCTCGTTGTCAAACCAGGCACGGTTATTCTTAAGAGTGTTCTTTCCTTGCCATTCCGTAAAAATTACTAATAAAAGTTATTAGAGTTACTGAAAAGGTAAACCCGTCTCTCCATTGGCATATGGTGTTCATCTCTGCGTGCAATTTATTCACCATTATCTGAGAGCTCTTTTTGCAGTTCAGACATCCTGGACAGGGGGCAAGATTTGAGATTTACTACAAAGAGGTATCTGAGATCTGACACGTTTTTGTTTTGAGTATACCCAGTTTGAGTATACCCAGTTTTATTTTGAAACTCTGAGGTTTAAATAACTTTTCCATTCACTTTTCGCAGCTTTATCCTCGCCATCACTGCAAATGTTTAGTCAACAAGGCACTCGTGCTCCTTGTAAATGTTTTTCATTTCTTTCTAATTGTTGTTTCAGTTCTTTGATAACCATTTTTTTTTTTGTATGACGTTATGATCAAAGTTAAAGGCTTAAAGTGATTAATAGAAAGAGCGCGAAAAAAGGACTGAATAGATTCAATTTGCATAGAAATTTTAGAGAAGGGGCGAATTTTACCATTCGTTATCAATCCCACTCGTTAATCGAATAAAAAGAGACAAGTCAGTTTCTGTGCATGTGGTCCATTTTCGTTTTTATACTGCTAAAAAATGCCAGTTGCTTAAAGATATTTTCCCTTTGGGATAGCAGAGAGGCCTTTCAATACTATGATCCTGTTTTCGTGATAAATGAAATAAAAATTAACAACATATTTCTTCACATATTTTTAAACTTGAAATTAATAGGTTCTTTTTCGTGTTCACATGATACACCTTTTGTACAACTTAAAAACTCGTTCTGTGATGTCGGTGGTATGGCAAATTATCCTTCGTACACAACAAATATTTCCGAACTCCTTGACTTCACAGCAGTTTCAAACTTGTGTAAAACATTTACTGTTTTAAACAACTACTGTTTTCTTTTTCAGTGGAGAGCTTGCCATTTAGAGGCAGAGAGGATTACAGGACTTTATCATTTTAACAGTCCTCTTGTAACAACGAACTACTTTTTGTCAGTAGTCAAGGCAGTTAAGCTAGAGACCAAAGTACTATCCTCGAATTCAGGCGAAATGAAACGAATTACGTATTCTTTGATATTCGTTTGGCTTGTAGGTGTTGTTATTAAATTATTGTAAATTATGTAAATGATACATATTTTCCGCATATCTCTGTACAGATTTGCTTTATAAGTTATTGGCAGACGTCACACGAATATGTAGATAATATAGGGTTGTAAGCACGTTATTAGGCCGTTGCTCATGTTGTTAGCAGTGATGAGCAGCATTTCTTTTAATGCTAACAAATATAGATTTATTGATGATGCGGGGAGAAAACGTTGTTAATTGTAAAACACTAAATGAAGTGAAAATATGTAAATAAGACAAAGAAGAATAAATTACTGTGGTCCATAAGGCCAGTGGTACACACTGTGCTATATTTGCCCTGTAGCATTTGCTTCGTTGTGTATTATTAAACAAGAGTATTTATTTGCCATATTTACCCTGAGAATCAGAAAGCAGAATCTCCAGGTATATACACATACACACACAGGTATATATATATATATATGATCATATGTGGTCGTCAGAAAACAAACATGAATATGCGTGCGAAAACTGTGAAACTGCCATTAATACTTAACCCTCAGTTGTACCATATGTTTGCCCTTTTCTCCAATATTGAAATGACCTTGCATAAAATACAATTTTATATGTGATAGGTAGGAATGTGTAAGAAATGTAGTTTGTTTCCAAATATTTTGTCCCAAATCCATATTAACGACAAATAATTTTTTAGACTCAACCCATCGTTTTCATGGGAGCTGGGTGGAAGAGGTTATTTACAACTCCATGTTCCAACTCAAGCGAGATATTGGTACCTTTATGTTTATGTTTTGCAGGTAATTTTTCGTACATCGTACCGCAGTCACACAAATTAACATCACTTTGTATATTTTTCTTTGACTGCTGACTATTGACAAATAATGGCTAATCAACTAATCATACTATACGTGGCTCATTACAGGAATAATGCTCACAGCATTTCTGGGTGAACCTCAAATCAAACGAAGCTTTTAGTAATAGTTATGTAGTAGTTAAGTTACGTGGAACACGACTGCCTTCAGAATGCTGGATGGAGGTGACAACGAAGAACTAGGTCCTGCAATGTAAGCAGCATGGATCAACTAGGGTCAAATGTGAGGAGCGATAGATGTGTGAATATGTGGGATTAAAGATGTAAGATGTACGCAGACTGACAGGAATCATATGAAAGAAATATCTTGCCTGTACGCTGGTACAATGGGTTACGTCTGATGTTGGTGTATTGTTGAGACCAGAAACTTTTGCGAGTACAACCGATTATTTGACTATGAACAAGACCGGGTAATCTTTGTGAAACTAAATAAGGTGCTGTTCAACAAAGTGTCTCGAGGGTTAAGTATTAGCAACAATACATATGCTTGTAACCTTGAAATGCTTAGAGATTATTGACCAAGGTAGTTCACAGAGGTCGATGATAGATATGAATAATGAAGATCAGTAATGTTTGAAAATGTAGTAGATCTTCGCGGTAAAGGTAAGAGGTGTAAGAACGTATAGCTTCATAACATATAAAAACGAAATAATAACTAACATATGGTTTTACTAAGACATAAGACACTTGTGGACAGAGATTGGTCTATGGCACAAAGAACCAGAGTGATTTTATCAGAGTAAACCAGGTATTTTTTAAAAGTCCTCAAATGAAAGGGTAACCGGGAGAAGACATGTCAGATCATGCCCTCTAGTAAGCTATACAGGGACATACCTGCGAGGTCAGGTGAAGCTACACATTACACAGCCATATGGATAGGTTTACTGCAGATTAACGAGACGATTCGATAAAAAAACAAAACAGAAATAGCCCTGCAGAGAAGAAACGAAGAGTTTGCAGATTTAAAGGATCTTCCGACTTCAGTAACCCCAACAAGAGATACGTAGCGTGATGAAATGGACAGGAAACAGTTTGACGAAAAGGTTGCTGAACTTCTAAAGGTCAGAGGAAAATCAATATAACGTTCCTTAACATAGAGAAAGCCACCAGATCTTGAATAGTATGTCGGAAGTTAAAAGTATGGGCTGATATGATACGTGTAGGTGTGTTAAAAGGATTGGAAGATTTTGGTGTCGGGTGGATTATCTGTCGAATCAAATCTACAAAGGACAACGTTTTTAAGATAATATACTGACTGCAAAACAATCAATCCTCGTAAATGATTTGTATTAAGAGTGTATATTTAATCGCGTAATTAATAAAGAATACCCGAGATTCAAAGTAGCGAGTTCGTAGGTGTACATGTAAATATTTACGACAAGGGGACACTAGTGTGCTTTACAAAGTAAGGGATAAACTGTGGACAATATAACAAGCAACAGTAAAGCAAAATGAGTTGCAATCGACCGAGCCACGTTTTTGGGTAATTGTTTTCTTAAAAGTGTTATACCCCAGGATGTACAGTTATTGTCAAAGGATTGGTGCTGAAACAAATTAAGAGGATGCAGCATATCGACACCACTGGAAGGACTGTGTTCAATAGAAGGTGGAGATAAAACGTCGATTTGGTAAACACCTCCATTTGCTTAGCATCGGTGTTAGCAAGCACTGTTTGTGTAGCTAACTGCTCTATTTGCTTTGTTCCGCTATTCTGAGGACAACAAAACATAGGTAGCGTCTGTAACCATTTAATTCGGAAATCAATCACTTTTATCAAGATATCAATTTCATTCAATTAGAAACTTACAGGATGGAAACTAAAACGTATATAAGTGCATTAATAAAAAATGTATCGCACTTTTGAACGCTGGGTTTATAAACAGCAAGAAAGAGAAACAACGGAATTATTATTTATTGGGGAAAACCTGTCTTGTAATCTACTTCTTTTTCGGGGGTTACACCAACACAAGGAATGGCCTGTTTTATTAGTACCAGTCTTTTTGAACGTGTAAATTTTCCTGTAAATGATCCTATTAGTAATAATGCACTAAAAGACCTCGTTGTAAATCAAAATTTTGTGACGTCAGGTAAGGGAGTGAAGATTTTCTGTGAACATAAATGTAATATATATATATATATATATATATATATATATATATATATATATATATATATATATATATATGTAAAGCTTTCGATTCGGTTCTTCTTCTTCTCATCTTTCGGCTGCTCCCGTCAGGGGTCGCCACAGCGGATCAATCGCCTCCATTTGGCGCGGTCTTCAGCGTCCTCTCTCCTCACTCCTAATGTCCTCATATCCTCTTCAATTCCGTCCATATATC